>QAOA01006980.1:255315-277229 GCA_003255065.1 Cercis canadensis
AAAAAAAAAAAAAAAAAAAAAGGAAAGGAAAGGGAAATACTACAACTAAGGGACTTGCTTTTGACAAAAACTATTTGATGATATGCAAGCCCTATATATCTGGGAAAAGAGGGAAATGGCAGAGCAAGAAAAGATCAAATAGAAAAGCAAGTAAAAACTTGCTATTGCTACTAGTGGCGGCGTGTGAAGGGGCCTAAGGTGTGGCAGAGAACAGAGACGTGAGAGAGAGAAAAAGAAACAAAAAAAAAAAGAAGTCAAGGTATTTGTGAAGAGAGAAAGAGAGAGGGTGAGAGGGAGAGGCAGATGGATATAAAACTTTTCATTATTGTAGCAGTAAAACAGAGTTTCGGTAAGAGAGAAGGTGAACAGAGAGGGAAAACGGCAAGAGAGAGAGAGAAGGGTCGGTTGGGTAGATCAGTCTTTTCATTTTTCTTGCAAAGAAACGTTTCTTTCGATTTTAAAGAAAACGTTTATTTTTCTCCATTTGTTATCTCTGCTATTTGATTTCTCATCTGAGATTAATTCCTCTGTGAGTATGATCAGGACTCGGAGGGTCCAAGAACCCACCCAAACTTTAATAAAGTCGGATCCGGACCCATTTCGAGGTAGATGTTAGTTTTTATATTTTTTGTTTTTATTTTAACTGGATATTTTTTTAAAAATAATTAATTTCTTTATTTCTTGGAAGAAAGATGTATACCCGAAGCTAAACCCAAACTTGAGTTCATGGGAGATATCAACAATCTGTTTGACTATGTTTTTATTAGAGTAATAAGTAATAACGAGTGTGTTCCTCATGGTAAAATGGTTTTCAATACTTTATTTCCATTTGTGGGCACAACAAAAACAAACAAATTTTTATGGGTTCTTGCAAAAATTATATTTCTACTTTTGGTAGGGACAAAAATTTGTTACTTCTTTTTCAAAGTAGAATTTCTGCCTCGGAGAGCTTTTAAACATGATATGATGCAATTAAATGCAAAAAGGACATATTCTACTCCTAACATCTTTTTCTCTTGTTCTTGGTGCCTTCATTTTTTGATAATTTGATCATTGTAAATAATGTTATATTACATTACCAAAATGATAAATAACACATAACATTTTCTTTAATGGCATATCCAATGTTACAAAAGCAAAAATTGCTCTGTAATGCATCTTTTTTTTCAATTTGAAAATGAGTATATTCTAGGGATATTTAATGGCAGACCTTTACTTTTTCTTTTTACTCAATATAAATATATATTTCTTAGTTAAGTTTATGAGAATCGCTATTTTTATACCCAATTTTGTTAATGTCATATTTTATTTGATATTTAAATATAATATAATATAAATTAATTTATTTTTATTTAATATAAAAAAATTAATTAAAATTAAAAAAATTTCATATTAATTGAGGATAATTTAGTTTATATCAAATTTAAACATTAAATATGATATGACATTAACAAAATAAAGTGTGAAAATAACAGCTCCCAAATTTATATATATAAAGATTAGAAAACAACATGCTAACACTTTGATTGCATAAACACAGTGGTTGACTTCATGCATGGGTGGGCAACAAAAACGCATGTCTCAATTGAGATGATGGCAAAATAACAATGGAATAGCTTAACTTTGATTGCGATTATAGATTTGAACACGTTCTGAGAATGCTCTCAGTATTATATATTCAACTTAGCTTAACTTAGCTCGACACAAGGAAACATAGGCAAAAACTTTAATACAACCAAAGCTTGATTAGCCTGCAACCTTTGGTGTGCTAAACTTTTCAAACAAGGCAGCAGCTCTATTAATAGCATCTTGAGGACCCCTTGTCATNAACTTTGATTGCAATTATAGATTTGAACACGTTCTGAGAATGCTCTCAGTATTATTATATATTCAACTTAGCTCGACACAAGGAAACATAGGCAAAAACTTTAATACAACCAAAGCTTGATTAGCCTGCAACCTTTGGTGTGTTAAACTTTTCAAACAAGGCAGCAGCTCTATTAATAGCATCTTGAGGACCCCTTGTCATTGAATATGTGGTCAAACCTAGCTAGCTTTTGGTCCGTTATAAGTAAAAAGTAAGTCAAATTTCACGACCTAAAATGATTAGGATTAGCCTAAACTGGCTAATAGTAATTGTCCTTGTTTGTATACCATCATCTAATTTCAAATTTCTAATGTGAGACTTGGAGATCAGTTGTAGCAGAAAAACGAACTACACATCATCTCTTATGATAAAGATCGACTATAAATTGCATTAAATTACATGGACCTCCCTTGTGGTTTCGGAATATTACATATATGGTCTATTTTTATTTTTATTTTATCTTAAATGTTTTTGACATTATATGTTTATCCATATGAGAACAAAACCTTAAAAGAAACACTTAACATAATAGATCAAACCATTAATATTCTTCCAAGAATTTAAGATCAAATATCAGGAAGTTCTCACTGCACATTGTGTGGGCTTAGCTACTAGAAAATTCAAAGGAAAGACAGAATCATCACTTGTTGTGTAAACATATATTGATGAACCAACACACATAAATAATAGTCATATAACTAGTATTAGGATAAAAAATCAAATTGCAACAAATAAAAAAAGTTAATTAGAAATTAAGAAGATACCATTATGTATATATAGAGAGGTTTTTCCTTCCCTAATTTGAGCATACAGCTAGACATGCCATATATATATATATCCAACATTTTCAAGGAAACTATAAGAGCAATTCTATAAAATTTCACAAATACGTTCACTTATTTTAAATTTTATAGATACAAATATTTCTAGGGGATGCCAGCCCATTGGCAATAATCTTATAGGGAAAGTTATATTATACCCTCAGATGTAATATAAGTTACATCTTTAATTTTTTTTTTACACAATTTTAGTTTTATATTATATCAGTTTGATATAGTTGACATAGTTTAAATTTACTGAATCAATATTTGAGTTATATTAAAAAAAGTTAAGTAAATATAATAAAATTTAAATTATATAAACTGTACCAGACTAATACAATTCATAGTACCTTATAATCTTTTTTTTTTTTTTTTTGTGATTGAGCAATGCTTTGACAATTGTGCATAATATATATATATACACACAGAGGTGTTTTCCATCTAAATATTATGGAAAACGTTGAAGAGAAAAAGCTATATGTATAATTATGGTTGGTGGGATTGTCTGTACTGTGTTTTACCAAAAAAAATAATGCACAATTTTCTCTGCAAATTCTGTAAAAAAATTGCAATAAATTTAAAAGTTATAGATATTTATTAAAAATTACAATATTTTTTTTTTTGTAAAAGAAAAGTTAAAAGATACACTAATGTATTTTTATTTTCTAAGACACGTCATATTCCATGACCTTGTAGATATAAAAGTTGTGGAAATAACATTATTTTATAACATTCTAAATTCGAAGTGGGATATGCAAAGCTGTAAACTTGAAATGATAGATAATTGTGACTTGCTTAGTTTAATTTTGTTTGTTTGAAGTGAGATATTCAAATATATAAACTTGTCTTTTCGTTAAACAAGTAGTGTAGTTTGAAGTGATAGGAGAGCTTAATTTCTTGGCACGTTATCCAACTAGGATGCATTATTGTGACACAAGTGTCTCCCAAAACCTTTATACCCTCAATATGTAGACAATGGCAGGAATAAATTAGTACGAATTATGCATTAAAATTAGTGTGGGACTTTATGCACTTATATTAGCAGACATATCGATTATGTAGTACCCAATGATGATTACAAGTTTAGATTTTATTATTTCACCTAATTTTTTTAAAAAATTTTATTGGGATTTATATATAGTAGCTAATTTATTATGTGCCTTGCACGTTCTATGCATAGCTAATTATAATTTTAAAAGATATAACATATAATTAAATTATTGAATAGTTTTCTTGATTCAATTCTACATGTTATTGTCAACCAAAAACACTTACATTTAATATATATATTACCTTGGTAATTAAGATATATTTAATATCTATATTTACAAGGGAGTTGGGGAAAATAAGTGGGAAGAGAAAGCCGTTAGTGTTACATAAGGACAAATTTCCATGACTTGGACAATCAAAAGTATAGCCAATACGAAAGCTAAAGAGAAACCCTATGCACCAAATTACATAATAAGAGGCTTAATTAAATAACTTCAACCACAAGATAAGCATGACCAGTTAAGCATAGTACTCATTGAAGTTATAAAAAAATTCCGTTTTGTATTAGCAACTCAATTGAATACCTAAGAACAAGAAGTATGCAAATTTTTTTGATAGCCGCTATTTTCACATATAATTTTGTTAATGTCACATTCTATTTAATGTCTAAATATAATATAAACTAATTTAATATAAATTTTTTTTAATCAATTGTAAAAATCTTGATTTAATATAGAAACTTTTTAGTCAAAATAAAAAAATTCTATAATAATTTAAGCTAATGTAGTATATATCATATTTAGACATTAAATAAAATATATCATTAGTAAAATAGGGTGTGAAAATAACGACTCTCATTTTTTTTTTTTTTGGAAGTGAGTATGCAAAATGTTTCAATGAAACAAATTATACTTTCTAGCTACCACTTCCTAATTTACAACTAAAGCATAAAGTCATGAAAGCTTGTGATGTTGATGTGGAACATCACGTCTTTAAATGATTTTTTTTTTTTTGACATACTTTAAATGAGATTCTCATTGAAAGAGGAACTTTAATATTTTTTTTTATATTTATTTGTAACCTTCAAAACACTTTTTAATACTAAACTATTATGACATGAGAAGCTAGTATAATCGATATATTTTATTCTATTTTTATCCATAGTAGATTTACTAAATCTCTTGAGAAATTATCGATTCTGCCTAAATAGCATAGGGTGGGTATGGCGAGTCGTCGGCTTTATGTTTCATGCAGATAAGCAGAATAAGAGAATTTGTATTGTGAAAAACAGATTCCTCAAAGTAGAGATCCACATTAATCAGTATGTATATTTTATTCAAATTACAATGCTCTTGCTTTCATTAAGCGATAAGAGAATCAGCACATTATATATGTGGTTGATTTGTAAGGACTAGCAAGAGCATGTATGGTTTTGCTGTGAAACTCTGATGTTAGGATAATCGCTTATGTGAATGTAGCTAGAAAATTCTGCTTCAAAAAATGCTTCTGCTGCCTCGTAAAGTGATTCTCATTTCTGGCCAAACATGAGGAAAAGTGACAAAAAGCACTTTTAAGTTACACAAAGGCTTTAAGTAGAAGCTAGTTAATAGTTAGGAACATTTAAAGGGTGAATCAGATTTGGATGGGGTAATTCAGAAAGTTAATTATTTGATGCTCAATCAATTTCCCCATTTTTATTTTTTAATATTTCTTTGTTATCTTTTAATGCAAAAGTTAACCTTTATAGATTACGGTAAATATACCTTAACCAGTAGGCATGTCAGCAATGCATGTCTTTGAGGAAAATGCATTTCCTTCACCCTCCTTTCCTTGCTTTATTCTTTTTCTAATTTCTTTTCAATAGAAATAAAAAGGTGATTTGATGCACTCGTCCTTGTATATATAATTAAATATATATCAAGAATGCACTCAAGAGTCAAGATGTATATATATATATATATATATACAGCCACATTTTTGTTCTTTTTTTCGTAAGAGGCAGCAAGTGACACGTCCACTATTGTACTATAATGTTTATATAAATAGGACTAATAGATTTTATTTATTTCTTAGAGTTAAATGTATTTTTTATTTTTGAATTATTTTTTAAATGTTATATTAGTTATTAATTTATTTTTTGTGTTACTTTAGTCTTTAAATAATCACTTTGTCTTTTAAATCAATTTTTTAAGTGATTTTTTTGTACTACGAATGATTGATTTGACCGACAATACGATTATTCGAGTATTAAAGTGATAAAAAAATAAATTAATAATTAAAATAATATTTAAAAAATAATTCAAAGGCAAAAAATATACTTTATTCTATTTTTTATAATTTTCATGTAAAGTATTCCAAAATAGTTGTAATCTAGGAATCAATTCGCTTACGGGTCAATGAGATTTGATTATTTATTTAGATGATTACTTTTTAAAGAGGACAGCTAGTTAGGTAGAGAATGGAACTTATGCTAAAAAATCCCAAAAGAGGGTAATATATATTAAATAAACAATATGGATTTGAAATGTAGTGCATAGAAAGAACCAAGACGACAAGCTTTATCCTCATTGTCGAGATCGTAAAGATTAAGAATCATATTCTTATTATTGCTGATTTCCCACATAAAGGAACAGACAAATATTGTTACACTCTAGAACTAAGTAATTAATATAGTATTAGTAGTTAATTGTGCATAGTGAGAGGACCAACCTGTGTTTTCTCGTGTCTTCTACATTGGTGCTTATATATTATATCAACGTGCTTCTTAATTAATTTCCCACTTATCTTTGTTTAACACTATGCTGAAAGGCAAGGGATCTTTCTAAACACTTTTTGTAAAGTTGCTTTAACCCAATAAAGCCTTGTGCATTTCTTGTTAGTGCTTTCCCATAGTTCCATTGCAATGCACTTTGGATATATAACTCAAACTAGTTTGAGTCATTATGTTCGCTTCTATTCTAACCACATCTTATTTTATATATAAGTTAAAAGTTTTATGATTATATTTAAGAAGTTGCTATTTTTATATCATATTTTGTTAATGTCATATCTTATTTAATGTTTAAATATGATATAGACTAAATTACTCTTAATTAATATAAAAAGTTTTTAATTTTGACTAAAAATTTTCTATATTAAATGAGAATTTTTACAATTGAGTAAAAACTTTTTATATTAATGAGGGTAAATTAGTCTATATTATATTTAGACATTAAATAAGATGTGACATTAATAAAATCAAGTGTAAAATTAACAACTTCCTTAAGTTTATCATATATTATGTAATTTATCACTCAGTGACTTCCAAAAGAATAACCCAACAAATAGTTTTCTGGTAAACTTTTTTAACTTGTAGACCTAAAGTATAGATTATTGTACTCTTGCTAATTTTCTATGACAATACTTTCATAGACAAATATGAAATGTTAAATCAATCATATTATTGTTCAACTTCTATTTAGTGACGAAAAAGGTTCTAAATTAATTTGCCTCCCAAGAAATAGCATTGATCAGTTGCATCCTAGGAATTCATATTAAGAGAGTTTTAAATTACGCTCCACATACACAAGTTGCTATTTAAATTAAAAAAAAATGACTATTTTTTTATGAACTAAGATGTGTGGAGGCATGGCAAATATTGTTTAATTTTAGTGTGACATATTTTAGAGCTTGCAAAAGTCAGTCTACCAACATATATATGATTTTCTTATTTTCACGGGTCATTTGTCAACCACTAGATAAAATTTTTGCATTTAAACAGCTTGCGAAAAGTCAGTTTACCAACATATACACACAATATATAATAAATCAATCAACGAGGATTGGTTCAATTGATAAGGAATCAAACACTTTACTTATAAGACTTGGATTCAAATCTCACTGTTAACTTACCTTCTTCTGATAAACAATTAAGTACTACAATAATGTGACATGTCTTAACCTTAGAATGAGTAATCTCAATTTATTCTAAACTTTTATATTTTTCAATTGGATTGAATACAATAAATTAAATAAATATATTTTAACTCTACTTTTACACTAAACATCCNAAAAAAAAAAAAAAAAAAAAAAAAAATAAGGTGTGAAAGTGGTGCAATATATTTTTTATGAACATAACATTAATTGTCAATGATTTATGAATCTAATGACATATTTTTTAATTATAAAAATTGGAATATTTGATGTAAAATTTTTTAATTTTGTAGTACATTTTTTTTTATTTCACTTTGCTCTTTTATATATATATATATATATGTTAGATGAATCAATAGATTCCTATGTGCTCAATTTTTAATTATTTTTACGTGGTGTTTGGTAAGTGAAATATTTTAATATTTTTGAGAAAGTGAGATGAGAATAAAAGTTTTTCATATTTGATATAAGTGAAAAAAAATCATTCTTAAGCATAAAAGATACTAGACATGAAAGTTTATACTGAAGATGAAAATAAAATGAAAGTTTATAATGAAGATGAAAATAAAACTTTCTTGAGAAAGGAGAAATTTCCTTCCTTCTTTGCCCTTCTTCATTCACCGGAGGATCTTCAACCGATAGTGAAGATCTGTATCGACGGGCTACAGTCGCCGTCGGTGGCTGTGAAGCGTTCGGCTGCGGCCAAGCTCAGGTTATTGGCGAAGAACCAGGCGAACAATCAGGCTTTGATTGGTGAGTCTGGTGCTGTCCCTGCTTTGGTTCCCCTGCTTCGTTGCAGTGACCCATGGACCCAGGAGCACGCCGTCACGGCCTTGCTGAATCTGTCACTTCACGTTGACAACAAGATCATGATAACAAATGCAGGAGCTATAAAGTCACTGAGTTATGTACTGAAAACTGGGACAGAGACTTCAAAGCAGAACGCGGTGTGTGCGCTGTTAAGCCTTGCATTGGTAGAAGAAAACAAGAGTTCAATTGGGGCTTGCGGGCCAATACCACCTCTTGTTTCTTTGCTACTGAATGGTTCTAACAGGGGAAAGAAGGATGCACTGACGACACTATATAAATTGTGTTCCATAAAGTCAAACAAGGAGAGGGCCGTTAGCGTTGGAGCAGTGAAGCCCCTTGTGGAGCTAGTGGCAGAGCAAGGGATGGGTATGGCTGAAAAGGCAATGGTGGTGCTTAATAGCTTGGCGGGGATTCAGGAAGGGAATGATGCAATTGTGGAGGTAGGTGGAATAGTTGCTCTTGTGGAAGCAATTGAAAACGGGGCAGTGAAGGGCAAAGAATTTAAGGGTATTTTTGGAAAAATAATTATACTTCTAAGAATACACTAATTGAACTAAATACAAAAATGATATTATTTTTAAAAAAATTGAATGTTAACCAAACACATTTTATCAACTTTCTTAAAAATCTCATTACTCAAAAATTACATTCAGAGGAGAATAAAACATTTCCCATACCAAACACTAAAAGTCACCAGCTTCATAGGACCTGAATATTATATGTATTGATGCGACAAAACAAGTAAAATTATTGTGCTTTGAAATGTGCGTATGAATGAGAGTTTGTACCACCAAAATTGCCAAACCCAACATATCAAATAATTAAAAAAAAAAAATAGTTTGTCGAAGCTGATGATGTAAAATCGTGTTTTTATTATCTGAAGTTAGTGATGATAATTGTAAAACCCTTTCAATTATAAATATGTCAAAATATATAAGTGTGGAGCCTTAAACTCAAATAACATTATCCATAGTTTGTTTAAATTTATAATTAAAAAATTAGGAGAAGTTGTACGAATCAACTCTGATGTTTGGATCTCCTTCCAATATTTCTCTTAAACTAAGAAATTTGTGGAGTGTAGACCATTTGGAACCCCTCCTCAACGGGTTTCGCGTTTAAGGGCTTCTTTGAGTAAAAGAGGTTTATCTAAGTATTTTTTATATAAAATTATAATTGTGAGTGTTTCGATAATAAAATCTCTAGAATATAGATGACATGTCTTAAATTTAATAAGCCTTTCCCATCCAAAGAGGGATGTGCAAGTCCTGGATTATCAAAAATATTATTTAAGCATTTATACTCCTAATTTAGAGCAATTATTCTACTAATTATTTTTGCTGTCATCCATACCTTTGTCATCTCTATCTTATTTCTATCATATTCATCGTAACTGTAAATTTTTTTTAACCCTTGTTTCTTGAAGAAAGCTAATCATTATTGAAACAATAATAACTCAGAAAAAAAAAACACACACACACACACACAAACAAACAAACAAACAAACAGCTGTGATATTTAATGCAGTTAGGCCCATAATCCAAACAGCTGTGATAAAAATCTTTGATTTTAAAATACTAATAATGTTTTTAAATTTATTTTAGCTTTTTTATTCTATTGTATCCTTCTTTTAGATTGAAGCAATATTTTCTATTTCCGATCCAAGTTTTTAGATTCCTTTCAACATGTTTGATCTTATAGATTTTTATGCATATCACATAATAAGATAAAAAGAATTCTTTCAAATTGACTTGTATGTATGTCTTGATTTCATGTGTAAGTAAGCTTTACAACAAAACAACAACAATTTCCTTTGAACTAAACAAAACAATATTTGGAACAAATTTTTTTGATGTAAGCGGACAAAAATTGTTTTGTTCCTTTCCCAACAGCTAAGCTAACTCATTTATATATTTAATGTCGGCAGTTTGAGATTTTGACATGGTCATTAAAGCTTCTAGACAATGCATTGACTTACAACAATGACGTCTTCTTTGGTTAATCAGTTGCCTATGAAATAAAATTACAAAAATGGAAATCAGATTTTAGACTTATTCTCACTTCAACTGCCTCCAACAAACAAAACGCACATCACATAATCACATTCACACACAACGTGAAAGCGAAACGGAAAATAACACAATCCACAAGTTTAGAGATTTTTGAGACATACAAGTTATCTATAAGATACACAAGAAGGCACTTCAACAGGAGCTGGAAATTCTTGCTGACCATTCAAGGTGTAGTTTCCAATCAGAGAAAAGGATCAGTCCATTTTATGGCCATTTCATTCAGCAGGGGTTAACAAAAAAAAATTAAAACTCACGAAATTAAACAGTCTAAAGAGATGGTTTACATGGGATTGTTTGGAAAACTGCAATAACAAGATGAATGGCAGTAGTTCAAGAACAAAACTCTTGTTCCATCAAATAGCTATACACATTAAGCGTTACTACAGATATTAACTTCATATTGCAATTTGCAAATACCTTTCTCAAACTTATATATCTTGATCAGAAAGAAAAACAAAATTACAGAATATATATACTATTTGTGTGATGTATGGTACTTGACTGCAGAGGCTTAATTCTGCTTGTTGCAGAATCCAATCCCAAAGGAAAGTGACTCTGAGCCAATTGTTATTGGTAAATCATAAAAGAGGATGAGTTTTTATGATGAGTCTGATTTTAAAAGGGATGAAGTTGCCTAATCAGTGTTCCTTGAAGTCAAAGTTGAAACACTAATATTCTGTAATGAAGAAGATGAGGAGTGACCTGGTGGTGAGGCTGCAACTGTGGAGAACATACTGACATTGCTAGTCAAGTATGGGCTAGTTCCAGCTGCGGATCCTTCTGTGATGGATTTTGGGGCAGGTGGCCTCTCAATATCCATTATCCCTTCTAGCATTTGCAAAACTTTGCCCATTGTTGGCCTCTGTGATGGCTGCTCCTGGATGCACCAAAAGCTTGTTTGAAGTGCCCTATGCACTTGCTCCATATCAACTTGTTGGTCAGCTAGTCTTTTGTCAAGGATTCCCTTGATGTTACCTTTCTCAAACTCTTCATAAGCCCAGATGGAGAACTTTTTCCTATTTGTCTCCTCTGAGACTTCAAAATTCCTTCTTCCACTCACAATCTCCAACAAAACCATACCATAGCTGTAAACATCAGATTTGGAAGTTATGGGAAGATTTGCAAGCCATTCTGGAGCTAAATATCCCCTGGTTCCTCTCACGCTTGTCAGGGTTCGGTGCCTATGTTCCTTTGGGTTTATGAGCTTTGCAAGGCCAAAATCAGAGACTTTGGCAATGTAATTCTCATCTAAGAGAATGTTTTCAGGTTTTATGTCACAATGGACAATGCAGTCTCGGCATTCCTCATTAAGGTATGTGATGCCCCTTGCAGTGCCCAGGGCAATGTTGAATCGATACTCCCAATTCAACAATTTTCCTGACTGTTCTTCATTCACAAAAAGGCAATTATCAAGAGACCCATTTTTCATGAACTCATAGACTAATAGCCTGTGACGCCCTTCCGAGCAAAAACCAATCAGCCTCACCAAATTCAGATGATGGGTGCTACTTATAGTAGCAACTTCCATCCTAAACTGCTTTTCACCTTGCTCAATGCCCTCAAGTTGCTTTACTGCAACAACAGTTTTATTAGCAAGAATTCCTCTGTAGACAGCACCAAATCCTCCAGCTCCAAGCTTCTCCTTGAACCCCTTTGTAGAGCGCTGAAGCTCCTTATATGAGAACTGGACTGGTGCACCAGAAGCATACTCAAGAAGGGCATACTGTGCAGACAATCTACCAAATCTCGTGCTGTTCTTACAACACCACAACCATAAACCACCTTCTAAGGCAATCAAACCTAAAAAGGTACCCAAAATGACTACCACCACAACCCAAGCAGGTACCCTCCATCTCTTTCCCTTCCCAGCCTCCCCCAAAGAGGGTGGTGGGTTTGGAGCCACTGGTCCACAAACCTTGACATAAGAGGTGCTAGGTAGTGCTGGACTCTGATAACCACTTATAAAATCTGATGTCTTTATGTAACATTGTCCTGTGCCATCTGACAATGAAGTGGAAGCAAAACAAGAACCTGCAAGACAATTCCCTCTACAAGCAGAGATACCAATAAAAAAGAGCCCTGAATTAGTCTCAGGGGGGTAAGTCAAGAACTGAGCATGATCCAAAGTCAACATGGTTGCACTCCCAGGACAATCATCAAGATTCACCTTCCTCCTACATCCTTTCCTGCTATCATTTGGATCAATCATCTCAAAATTCTGAGATGGGCACCCGCAAACCGGGTTAGAATCATTGTAACTACAAATACCATTAGTCCCACAGAAACCAAAAACCTTACATTGATCCTCAACAGCAGCCCATCTTGCTGTTGTTGAAGTTCCACTATCTCTAGAAGTGCTATAAATTCTCAAATTCCCATCACTATCCAACTTCAAAATTCTCAGTACATCACTACCTTCAGCATAGTCACTGCTATAAGCAACAGTCACTGCACCTGTCAAATTCGTATCAGAAAGTTGCAAAATCCCTATTGATTGCAAGCTTAAAACTGGGGATTTCAAACTTGCATTCACTGATGAATTGAGACCTTGATTCCAGTACACTATACTACTATTCCATGTAAGGGTGAGATTTCCTGTATTAAGAAGTCTAAATAAATAAGACCCAGATCGCAGAACCTTACTGGTTGTGAAGTTCTGAGACGGAACAATGGTATCGGTGGGGTGGTCAAACGTTGACCAGACAGTGGAGGAGCCATTTGAGAGAGCCAAGTTGCCGTCGTCTCCAAGGGTGGCGGAGGAGACACCCAAATTGGAAGTGCCGGAGTCCCAGACTGTGGCGTCGGACCCATTAATGAGGCGAAGGATGCCGGTGGAGAGAAACTGGAATCGGCCGCCGGAGTCGACGGAGGTACCGTTACCGGCAGACCAGATGACGGGGGCACCTCCGGAGTAGACGATAGCGGCGATGAAGGAAGGAGGAGAAGTTTGGGGTTGGAGAGGGACGAAACCCAGAGAGAATATGCCGTTGGGAGAGGGCCATGTTTGGTTTGTGTTGGAAGCGTAGAGGGTTGAGCCTGGTCCGATGGCAGCTGCTGAAATGATGGAGAGAAGAAGAGAGAGTAACAGAGCTTGGATTCTGAGCCTCATTTTGAATACTGAATTGTATGCGAAATCCTCTGCATCTGGTATGCTTCTGTGTCTGAAATCTGAATGGGATTAAAAGAGAGGCTAATGGGGAAGAAAGGAAAGACTTTGACTTTATAATTCGTGAATACCAGGGATTGGGATTTGGACTTTTGTTGTTTCCACCATTCAAGTTTGAATCTTCAGCTTTTGATTTTGATGTCGCTGTTGTTGGTCCTCCACGGTTTGAAAGTGAAAACTTTTTTACCATACACGGAAGAACCTCTTTATTTATTTATTTTAAATTATTAAGTTTTAGGTGTTAGTATGAACAGAGTTCAACCGAATTTCTCATTTTAGTTTCTTTTTTAATTTTTAAATAAATGGTAATAAGAAATTAGGATGGTTTCCAACATTTGGACTTTGAGAAAAGTCATGTTCAACGTTGTACGTTTCAGAGGACATCGGCCAATAAGAGCTTTTTAAAGGGCCACATTATGACACTCAACAGTCTTTCCCAGTTGAAACCAGACTAAGACTCTTTCCCATTTTTAACATCTTGAGCTTTTAAAATGTGCCATCAATATCTTAAACTTAAACTTTACGTTTTATGTACCAAAGATCTTCTATTCGTTTGATCTTTTCGTCTATGATTGGAAATGCAATGTGATACCATTTAAATGTGATATGATCGATTGATGACTTTAATCTCTACTTAGCACTTAATTTGGATCAAAAACTTTTAATCTTAATTCATCTAAATTAATGAAGTGCTAATTAAGGATTAAATTGATTAAATCATATTTGAATGAATCATTTTAGTCCATAAATTAGTAGTCAAATTGAGGGAAGATATTTTGCTCACAAAATGTAAAGTTCAGAGTGTTAATTACATCAATTTTAAATGAAAGGGGTTTTCTGCACATTAACCATACATAGTTAAAAGAGGTTGCATACAATTTACTCCAATTTATTTTAGTGTTCATTATAGGCTTATCCAATTTCAACTTTCTTTCCACACTCAAAAACAAGTTTCATAGTTGGTCTATGTTTGATAATTGCTATAAAAATATTTTAGTTATGAACTCAGATTAATATATTAAAAAGAAACGTATACTAATTAATCTATAGCAGGCTGGTCTTAATTTTTTTAAAATTTTCTGTCTAGTAATTAAAATAATTAATCAGAAAATTTGATTGACTCTAGATTTATGAGAGGTTGTTGATGAGTCATCATTGTATCTGGCTGTTGATGATGGAAACATAGCAATTCTTGATATTTTATTGCAAGTTCCACTAGAGAATCATGAGAAGATGCAAAACGGCTGCTATTTTGCGAATAAATGCAGGTACTTCAAATTAATTCAATCTCGGTATACAGTATTTGGTTTTTTTGTTAAGTTATACTGTTGCACCATCTCTGTGCATGTGCTGTGTGTTTGTTCCTACTATATATGTGCTATGATTCAACCAGAATGTAGAGGCAAAATCTATTAAGAAATGTTACATGTGTGCTATTAATTTTTTTAAAACTAGTTTTCAGTATTGTGAGTTCTAATTTAATTTATACTTTATAATTTTAACTAAATTCACTTAATAATTTTTTTTCAACGGCTTAGATTATCCCAAAATATAACAAATAGTGAGCTAACATTATTCTTCCAATAAAAATGTTTGTACGCCTAATTAATTGTGAAGGAATAAAAAAATCTGAATCATACTAAGCAAACTTAGATAGATTCAATTTGGGTTCGGTTGAAATTTAGGGGAATCCAATTAATAATAAATCCAATTAAAATTTTACATGTATACTTTTATTTTTATTAGAGGAGGAAGGTTGAATCCATTGGGTGCCCATTAAATTAAAAGGAGGGATAATGATTAATGACCCTCCACAATCTCATCTTTGTTTTACAATTTCTCTTATTTGTTACTAATTTTCTCCACTAATCCTCTTGTTCTTTGTTTTATTTGCAGGTGAAAGAAGAACACCTATTGTTTGTGGACCCATGTTAGAGGGTAGGCTGAAAAACCCAGCAAGACTAAAGGTGTATATAATTAATTAACTAGGTTATTTGTCTTTGAAATAACAACCTCTTCGCTACACTAATGAAAACCATAGAATAGAATGGACAATTAATTCCATAGTTTGGTCGATCTGATTTAGGTATATGAAATAGAGTATAGAATGAAATTAAAATCAATAGTAAAAGCTATAAATACCTTTTATTTAGAAATACAACAAAGTTAAATCAAACTTTTTTTTAAAAAAATTATATGATATGAGTTTTGTACAATTTTAAACGAATAAATCAATTAAAAAAAGAGTAAAACCCTTTTTTAGTCCTTGAAAAATGCAGCCACTGACAAATTCGTCTTCCAAAAATTTTTGGTGACAAATTGGTCATTGAATTATTATTTCGCTGACAAATTAGTTATCCGGTAGGCAAGATTAGTGAACAGAAAAGGAGGACTTGAAATGAGAAAATGAGGGCTTAAACATAACTAGGCAAGATCAATGAAAGAAATTTAGAAAAGGGATCTGCAGGGGTCCAAAACTTTTCTCATTAAAGTACTGGAGGACTAATTTGTCAGACGGAATAATAATTCAAGGACCAATTTGTCACCGAAAATTTTTGGAGGATAAATTTGTCAGTAGCTGCATTTTTCAAAGACTAGAAAAGGGTTTTACTCTTAAAAAAAAATAACTATTTTTTAAGATGACTCTTCAAATTATTTTTAGTGTGTCATTGCTGCATTAATTGCATTAATCTTACTTGTGGGAGTTAGATATGTTTTATTTAATAAGAGCAGTTTGAGTTTTTTTTGTAAGATAATGAGGACAGATTGAGAAATGAATTAATTGAAGCCTATTCTAAAGCTTATAAAACGGCCAATATTCTCACAATCTTATGTGGAATCAAGGCTATAATAGAATGCGCCATTCCACTTTTTCCATTACCTAGCTCCAACAAAACCATACCATAACTATAAACATCAGAATTGGAAGTTATCGGAAGAATTGCGAATCATTATGGAGTTGAATACCCTTCCTCTCACACTTGAAAGGACCTGGTACCTGTAATTTGAAACTTTGGCATTGAAATTCTCATCTAAAAGAATATTTTCAGGTTTAATACTAGCTTTTCCAAATTGCAAATCATTTCTTGTTAAATAAAATTATTTCATTTTTATCTAAATCATGTTCCAAATTACACACTCTGAATTCCTTTTGTCTTCCTGTAGCTAGAATAAGACATTTTTTTGTCTTCCTTGTCATTTCCTTATTAGAAGCACTTGAGAAGCTAGTTTGTTTCCATCATGTGCTAGCTTGTGTCACTTTGAAGCTGTTCATCCTGTGTTTGTGTCTGTGTCAGTTTGAAGCTGTTCCTGTAAAGCTTCCTTCTTTTCACTTTACTATAGCTTCCAGAAAATGGAATTATCATCCTGAAAATAACTTTAGAGATGTAACTCAACAAAGGTATGCGAGCTCCAATTGGGAACATCAAAAGAGCAAATACTACCAAGAACATGGATAGGAAGATGATTCCGATGATTATCACAATGTGGGCAAGCCAAGAAAGATTTCTCACGATCAGATGTACAGCAGCCATGAATGCTATGGACATTGTAACCAAAGCCACAGCCACCAAGAATAAGGCAAAGTGTGCGGCACTAATTGCTATGTGAAAGTCACCTAATTGTGCCCATAGCAAAATGAAAGCCCCAAAGGTAGAGCTATACATAGCTACTACATCACAGATTATGAATACTTGGAACGTGTGTCTATTTATCAAAGCTGCAATGCCTCTTTTTTTCATGTCTTCAGATTCAATGAAACCACCAGGCACGGTAAAACCAGCAGCAAAGGTCACAGTGGCCACCAATATTGTAACTAGCATGAGTGTGCTAGTTTGGTCTTTTATCCAATGAACTTGCGGTCTTTTCGACTGCCCTGCACGTCCAAAACGTTTTCCCTTTTCACTCAAGTGTGTGCCAGCGTAGAACAATATTTCACTTGATAGCAACTGCATGGATGCATTAAAGACAGAATTAATTGTTACGCAAAATTAATATAAGTGTATATATATTTATATCATTCTGAAAAAGAAAAAAGTGCAGACATTGGTGATACCTCTCGAAATGTCAATGGTACTTCTATTTGCTGCAGCACAACATCACGTGCTGTCAAGGCTAAATTATTGACAAGGTTGACATCTACTCTCTTGTCTCGTGTGAGATAGAGCAATACCTTTGGATGTAAGTATTTTGAAGCGGAATGCAGTGGGGTATTTCCCTTCTTGTCTTTCTCGTTTAAGAGCTGCTCAAGTGTCTTTTCTCTCAGTATGTACTTCACCACTTCATGTTTCCCATTCTTTGCTGCCATATGAAGAATGTTTTGACCTTTTCGGTTGAGTAAATCAATAGGATCGAGCCACACTTCTTTCAGAATTTCCTTAACAACACTAACATGACCTTTCTTGCTTGCAAGATGAATTGGGAGATAGCCTTTCGTATTCCATTCTAGAGCGCTTTGTGGACTTGCTTCTAAAAGCTTGCGAACGCCCTCAAGTTGCCCAAGTAATGCTGCACAATGAAGGGGAGTCCCCCCAGTTTGATCTTTTACGTGCTTCAGCTCAGGTCTTGCTTTTAATAAATTGTCCAATAAGTTCAAGTAATCTGGTATTCAGATACAAAGAAAGTTAAGAAACAAAGGGCTCTTCAAATAAGATCACTCACCTAAACCAATTATTGGATTTGGAGCTACACAAGATAATATAACTTCAACTCTAATTTTTATTCCATAAGAGAATCATTTCCTCCATTTTCATTCATTCCTACAGTAGGAATCGTAATTCCATTCTAGAGTCCAGTTCCAATCTTATTTCTATTCTTATGTTTGGTATCAAAAAAACGAGTGTAATGAGCAATTCTACTTTGAGAAGTGAGAATGACCATTTTATACTCCTTAAAATTGACCTAATTAATTGTTTTCTTAATCTGTCCTCATTAATTTTATAAAAAGATTCGAACTACCTTTATTAAATAAAACCTATTTAACTCCAAGTAAGATTAATGCAGCAAGGACACACTAAAAATAATTTGAAGAGTCACATTAAAAAATAGTTATATCTTTTTTTTTTTTTTTTATACTAATTCTGATATTTTTAAATTGATTTATATATGCGCTTAAAATTGTACAAAACTCATATAAAATATATGATAAAATATTTTTTAAGAAAAGTTTAACTTTGTTGTATTTCTAAATACGAGGATATTTATGTCTTTTATTATTAATTTCAATTTCATTCCATACTCTATTTCATCTACCAAAATCACAGATTTACCAAACTCTGGAATTGAATGTGGATTCCATTCTATGATTTTCATTAGTGTACTAATTAAAGAGGCTGTTATTGAAAGACAAATAAGCTAGTCAATTAATTATATACCTTTACTGGAGCGTATTGTTCCTTTGCGGTGTGAAAAACTGGGCAGTCTTGCTGGGTTTTTCAGCCAACCCTCTACCATGGGTCCACAAATAATACGGTTTTTTCTTTCACCTGCAAATAAAACAAAGAACAAGAGGTTAGATTAGTACACAAACAGAATTTATTATGCACTGGATTCACCTAAATTTCAACAGAACTCAAATTGGATCTACGTAGGTATTTTTTAAGTATGATTCAGATTTTTTTACTCCTTCACAATTAGGTATACAAACATTTCTATTGGAAGAATAATGTTGCTCCTATTATACATGCACAGAGATGGTGCAACTGTATAACTTAACAAAAAACCAAATACTGTATACCGAGATTGAATTTGAAGTACCTGGATTTATTCGCGAAATAGCAGCAAGAAGTGGGGACTTCCCCTTTTGTATCTTCTCATGATTCTCTATCGGAGCTAGCAATAAAAGATCAACAAATGCTCTGTTTCCAGTCTCAACAGCCAGATACAATGGTGACTTATCTTCCTTATTAAGATAATGTGCCACAACTTTGTCTTCATCATACAGCATTAGAGCCCCTTGAAAATTATTCCTAATCACAGCCTCGTGCAATGGAGTGTTCCCATAGTCATTCGCTATTCTACACAGTGCTTCCTTTGGGGAATGCTTTGCATAAGCTTCGAGAATAACTTTGACTAAGCTGGAATTTTCAGATCTAGCAGCGACATGAAGTGGTGTATCCCCTTTGACGTTACCCCTTGTGATAAGTTGAGGGAAGTCATCAGCAATGAGTTCTACAATCTCTTGTTTACCAAATTTTGTTGCCATGTGTAGCATTGTATCGCCTGCACAGCTCACAAGATCTATAACCTCTGATAAACCTAGTTCCGGCTGCCTACATAGTTCTTCCAATTTGGAAGTGAAATGTAAAGCATCTTCGTCTCTGATATGCTTGTATAAATTAGAACAAGCAGATACAAGTTTATTTGCGCCATGAAATTCTGGATTGGATTGTGGAGGTTGATGCTCCCTTCTCAACCTTGTCTCTTCTTCGTCTTTCAACTTCCTTATATTCTGCTTGCATTGCTCTCTCCAGTTTGATGACTCCATATCTATAGGATGCGCCATTATGCTCATCACTAATGAAGCTCTTTTAGTTGAGAATTTGTCAGTTCACAACATTAATAACGCCTCTCAACCTTAAGTAGGTGGAAAATTGTCATTAAGAAGTGAAATTTCGCTACAATTTCATGTTTCAAGACCAGAAATTAACCAAGAGAATGGACGCGTGGAAAAAGTATAACAAGGTGGAGGCTCGAGCAGCCGCCATGGCCCGTGGAAAGAAGACTACTGGCACTACAAGAAAAAAGCAATTTTTCAACTGGTTACTCCAATTGGTGAATCCCTATTCCTATTGCCTGGCGTTGATTTAGACTGAGTCAACTTTGTAGCTTTGGGTCAGAGACATTTTTTGAGTCTTTGCTGAAAACTCACCTTAAGGTGATTGAGACTTGTAGAGGTGCAAGTAAAAGTAGTAGTATTAAGTATATATACTATTTGCATAATTTTTGGGTTTACAATCCTCACAATTGTATATTATCAACATTTGAGAAATGATATCTTTATACAAAGATTGTATATCGCAATAGTCCACCACTGTCAACTGTTCCATGCATGCCAAAAGCTATACTTGAAATCAATCCAATTTTACAGGACGAGTATGCCACGATACATAACCAAGCCCGTCACTTGTATCATTAAGCAAATTGATTCTTAAGCTAAGGCAATCTTGAATGAAATAGTTCCAAAGAGCCTCGTAATATAATTTCAACCTTTTCTGGTACCAAAGAAGATAGAACAAGATCATATTTTCAACAACTCATTACATGCATTAAAGAAGACCAAGTCTTAGAGCTAGAACAATTCATTATAAACAACAATGACAAAGAAGTTGGTAAAGTCATCAAGTCAATGCATAAAACTCACAAGAAGGATCAAACCAACAACTTCGACCTTTTCTGGTTGTCCTTTTATTTACAGCATCTAAGAAATTTGTAGTTCTTCCAGCATTTTTCTAGAACCTGGCTTGTGGCAACACTTCATTACTTTTCTTTAGGCATCCACCAACAATCACGGAAATTTGTGAGAATCCGATTAGAATCTTCCTTGTAAATAAACTGTTGATTTTCATATGTATAAATAATATATGAATTAAACCACCAGTTATGGCTCAGTTGACAAACTAAGTTTTATGTGAGGCGAATCTTGAAGTAATGTCAGAAATTCAAATTCTATTAAAAGCATTAGTAGCCAAAGCACGCTGAAGTTCAAGTAAAAATTAGTCTCACACAAAATGAGTAAAGACTACCAAACCAAAATATTAATGTAGTAGTACATTATAAATGATTTTTAGATATGTTCATATTCTTATTATCTTAGTTCAATTTGTTGAAAAAGCCAAAAAAAAAAAATCATAAATTTAGTAGGCCCGATGGAAATAAGTCAAACAAAAAAGTTTACTGAAACAAAAATGCTCACATTCGTTGACGGATCTAGACACTTAACCTTGGGGGGCCAAGTGTGAATGTAAACTTTATATAATTTATTAGATCAAAATAGAGTCAACATATATGTAAAAAGAAATAATATTTTATTGAATAAATTACTTCGATCTTCTTTTGTTTAATTAATTTGCTGATTTTATAGCTAACTCAAAAACCTAGACATGTCTCTCTCTTACATTTTAAAAACATGCTACTCATAATTTCATTTTCAGTGAAGAAACGGTCAAATAGTGAATTAAGGATTGAAATAATATGAAAATATTATACTTGATTACCTTTAGGCTTTAGTGTTCCCTTATATATATATATATATATATATATATATATATATATATATATAT
>QAOA01006980.1:278191-303519 GCA_003255065.1 Cercis canadensis
AAAAAGTATTCACCACCTCTATCACTTTTAAGAACTTTGATTTTCTTGTCTTTTTGATTCTCAACTATAAATTTGTAACATTTAAATATTTTAAATATTTGATCTTTTGTTTTCATCAAATACACATAGGGATATCTAAAAGGCTCATTGTTTTTATCCCACAATATATCATAAGCATACAATAACACCATGCTTATTTTGTAAATTTTAGAATAAAAACATCTTCCAAAATGAAAATTTTGGAATGATTATCATATACTTGTCCCACAATATATCATGCATAAGCATATAATAACACCATGTTTATTTTGTAAATTTTAGAATAAAAGCATGGGAAAGAATTCCAAAATGAAAATTTTGGAATGATTATCATATACTTGTCCCATAATATATCATAAACATATAATAACACCATGTTTATTTTGTAAATTTTAGAATAAAAACATGGGAAAGAATTCCAAAATGAAAACTTTTCCTTTTGCCTATGTATATATGCTTGTTCTAAATCATAGAAAGATCTAAATAATTTCAAGTAACATAAAATATATACTTTTTTCCTTCTAGCTAACTAAATAAATTATAGTCATTAGTAGATTTTATAAGTTCTTTTGCAAAATCTCAACAAACATATAACCATTCTCTCATTCTCTGTAATACGTCACCAATGTAACATATATGCCAAAGAGAGTCCAGAAAACTGTTAGTCATATATAATGATTTTTTAACATTGCCAAACTAAAGAATTGAATCTGTGATGGATATAGTAGAATAAGACAATGGCATACCTTTAATTTTGGCAATCCAAAAAGAAGGGAAATGTGCCTACAAGTAAAAATTCTTGTATAATCTGCAATTTTTCTTAACCAAGAAATGGATCTGTAATCCTTTTCTTTTCTTTGCTATTACAACCTTTAACGTGTTATCCTGAATCGTTGCAACTCCTCAATCTCTATCATGCTGCTTTGGACTTACTTTTCATTTAAACACAATCACGCACGGTGTAAGTGTAACCCACATAATTAGGCCATGAATCTGCATATTTGCAAATGATTGAGACCGTAAATAGCCAAGCACAAACTCCAATCTGAAATGCTTAGTGTCTTGGTCCCCAAACCATGAACCCTGAAACAATATCTGGAAATGAAAGAAAACGATTAGACCAAACAAGAATTTCAGAACTAGAAACACGCCAATTGAACTCAACGCAAAACCGTATATCGGTCACTTTCTTCTCCATGAACCCATACACGGCATTTTTCATTGCCTCCAAGAAACATCTCTCTAATAGACACTTGTTTCTGTCTTCATCTTCATGGAAATGTTGTCTTAAGATTGTTGGAAAAAAAAATAATTCGACGAAGTCAAAACCAGTAAAATATAAGATAAGAGACAAAATAATCAGAAAACATGTACTTAAAATGAGTATAATTAATTACATTGTCCTTAAGATAAAATTTGCCCCCTCTAGTTCTTACCGTGGCAAATTTGTCTTTAGAATTTATCTAAGCCCCCAGAGATATACAGTCATAAATTTCTGGAGATCTCTCCTCAAAAACTATTTTGAATGAATTTTGGATAGTTCATGGAGAATATGTTGTGTATAAGCATCATTTTTCTTTGTCTCTTGGTTCTTCCCAATTATGGTGTATTTAAGGTTATCTTTTATAGATAATAAAATAGATATTTAGATGTCTTCTTTCCTTCCCAAATATGGTGTATTTAGACATTGAAATAAGAGTGAAACCCTTTTTTGGTGTATGAAACCATAATTTGAGGACAAAATTGTCAGCGAACATAATTCGAGGACTAATTTGTCGTACGGAACCATAATTCAAGGACGAAATTGTCAGTGAACATTTTTGGGGGACTAACTTATCAATCACTGAATTTTTCAGGGACTAAAAAGAGGTTTAACTCTTGAAATAATTTAAGATTTTGGCATATCAAAGAGCTCTTAGAAGATTGACATATTCCGTTTTGTTCTTATATATGAAAAACCATGCATGTAGCTAATTTATGAAAACATGGATTCTATGGTACCATATGTATATGTTATATTATATTGACGTGATAAACATACGTAATTTTTATATTTTATTTGATATAAAATATAATTTATCTTATTTTTTTAAATAAATTTAAAAATAATTAATTTGTATATATGTCATTCACACATTGACTATTCTCATATGATATGACATACCACATATATAAATATCAAAAGTAATGAAAATACAGTCCTTTTCTTGTCCATTTTTTCTACACAACTTGCATTTTGTTCAGCAATTAAGTAGGACGAGCCATATGTGGCTAAAACAAAACCATGATGCAAGTTGGAGACAGCAACTATCTAGATAAGAAGGAATCTCAGGCCACAGAAGCCAATCCTTGTAGTCTTTAAGAGACATGAATTAATAAACACTTGAATAACTAGATTGAAAGGGCTTCATTTTAGACCTTGTTGTGTCATGTGTGTGTCTACATATATCAAATTATCAACTCTTGGACATGTACTCCATCAAACAAGCCGCAAATTAGCTTTCGAAGGAATTAGTAATATCTTGACAGATTCTCCAGTTAGCACTTAGATGACACTCAAATACTCATCACTACTTGTTTTCAAGTGATGTATTTTCTATGAATATACATCAGTGATCCCCTAATGTATTCCAAAGTTTTTTTTTCTTCTATAGCAATAATTAAGTTCGGTGCTTCTACATACCAAAAAAGTACAGGGCTTCTCAAACTGTTTATCATCGATACTTGCTTCAGCAACTCCTTTCCTAACTAATTAAGTTACAGTTTTTGTAATCAGAACCAGAACAATTTATAAAATTTACTTGTGGACTGGAAAAAGATCAAATAACCAATAATGCACGGTTAATATCTACTTTTTGTTGAAATATATTAGAATAAACTTACATTTGAGTCCTAAAAAATAGAAGTTTCAATAAAATCGTCATTAGAAGATACATAACTACAAATTGATTCTCGAAAGATAAGATATCCATAGCAAAATGATCTTACGTTAGTGAATTCTGTTAATAGGTAACGAAATTGCTAATGTGTCACTGTTAAATGTTAGGTGACACGTTAAAAACTTACATGACATTTCAACAACATGGATTTACTAAAAAAGAAAAAAACAACTATGCTTGGTTCTCTTCGTCCCAATCACTTCCTTGTTCATCTTTTCTTCCCTGTTTGCCTCTTTCCCATTCATCTTCAGCTGAGGAACAATTTTCTGGTTCGAGCCCGTGAATTCCATCGTTGAGTAACCATTTGACCCTGAACCACTTCCAGAATTTTCATTGCCAGAAAAAACAATTGGATCAGTGCTGATAGCACCAACAGTCTCGACCCCATTGGAGGGAATTGCCCCAACTTGGTTCAGATCATAACCAAATTTCAAATTCAGACTTTTGGGGACATCATTCAAATTAGAACCGTAGTGTTGATAGAGAGTAGGATTTGGGCGTCGGAGTGGAGGCGGTGGATTCCGACGAGCTTGAATGGAGTTCAAATTTAAGTTCCAAAGCGTTTATATTAAAGTTCAAATTACTGAAAATTACCATTTTCTTTATTCTTCCTCAACGTCACGCTCTCTCACAGCATATAGATTGCTTTGCTATTTAAGCTTGGAGTTCTTCATAAGATACAAAGAGTGTTCTACCTACTGGTTCTCCTTTAGTGCATAGTGCTATAGCTATAATTTCGGCATCCAACACTTCGGGCTTGGAGCTCTTCATAAAATACAGGAAGACCCACCAAGTAATCGATCAAGCTAAGATCTTTGAGCACCAAGGGAATAAACCCATGAATAATTGGTTGCTGAATGTGAGAAAATTGAAATCCTTCAACGAAATGAGCTCGGAAAAAAGAAAACTTCTGAGAACAAAGCTGAGAAAACCCAGTCGGCGACGATGAAATTGGATCTTGAGACACCAAAATCCCCATCATACGCTAATATCATTTAAGTTTTTAATGTGTCACCTAAGTATTTAACAGTGACACATTAACAATTTCGTTACTTGTTAACAAATCTCACTAACGATTTAGTGACCATTTTGTTATGGATGTTTTATCTTTCGAAAATTAATTTATAATTATGTATCTTTCAAAAACGATTTTGTTAAAACTTCAATCTTTCAAGAATTCAAATGTAAAATGTAAGTTTACTCAATATATTACATACACATGGTTTTATTCCTTGTTTGGAAACTGCACCAGTGAGAAAAAGCACTTTTCTCTCATCAGACAGTTATGCACGCTCAGTAAGGAAGTTGTAGAATTAAGTACAGGCAAAAGCACAAGAAAAATGTAAGATACAACCAGTTCTTACAACAACTATAGAAGTTGATGGACTTTCTCTACGGTTCTGACAGTAAAATGGATGAAGTTGCACTCTCTGTGTTCCATCCTAAAGTCAAAGGAGAAACGCCTCTATATTCTGGAGAAGAAGAAGGAGAGCAAGCTGGAACTGAGAATGCAACAGTGGAGACAGCGCTGGTATTGCTATTCAAGTAATATACACCAGTTCCACTAGAAAACCCTTCTGCCATGGATTTTGGGGCTGGTGGCCTCTCAATCTCTCTTATCCCTTCTAGCATTTGTACCACTTTTCCCATTGTTGGCCGCTGAGAAGGCTGCTCTTGGATGCACCAAAAGCTTGTCAGAATCACCCTTTTCACTTGTTCCAAATTAACTTCATGGTCAGCTAGTCTTTTGTCAATAACTCCCATAATGTTACCTTTCTCAAACTCTTCATGAGCATAAACAGTGAACTTCTTTCTGCTTGTTTCTTCTGAGACTTCAAAATTCCTTCTTCCACTCACTATCTCCAACAAGACCATACCATAACTGTAAACATCAGATTTGGAAGTTATGGGAAGATTTGCAAACCATTCCGGAGCTAAATACCCTCTGCTTCCTCTCATGCTTGTCAAGTTACGGTACCCGCTGACCGTGCGACTTACCAGCTTTGCAATGCCAAAATCTGAGACTTTGGCATTGTACTTCTCATCTAAAAGAATGTTTTCAGGTTTTAGATCACAATGGAGAATACAGTTTCGACACTCCTCGTGAAGATATGTGATACCCCTTGCAGTGCCCAGGGCAATGTTGAATCTATACTCCCAATTCAACAATTTCCCTGATTGTTCTTCATTCTCAAAGAGAAAATGATCAAGAGACCCTTTTTTCATGAACTCATATACCAAAAGTCTGTGATGCCCTTCAGAGCAAAATCCAATCAGCTTCACCAAATTTACATGGTGGGTGCTACTTATGGTAGCAACATCCATTCTAAGCTGTCTCTCACCTTGCTCAACCCCTTCAAGTTGCTTCACAGCAACTGTTATATTAGCCAGAACTCCTCTATAAACAGCACCAAATCCCCCATCACCAAGCTTCTCCCTGAACCCCATTGTTGAGCGGTGGAGCTCCTTGTATGAGAACTGGACTAGTGCACCAGAAGCATACTCAAGAAGAGCATAATGACTAGACAATCCTCTTAATCTTATGCTGTTTCTACGACACCACAACCATAAACCACCCTTAAAAGCAATGAAAACTAAAATGGTGCCTAAAACTAGTACCACTACTATCCAAACTTGTTTCCCCCAATCATTGCCCTTTCTTGTCTCCAAGGAGAGTGGTGGGTTTGGAACCGAAGGGCCACAAATCTTGACATATGAAGTGCTGGGTAGAGCTGGATTCTGGTAACCGCTAATCAAATCTACAAACTTTAGATAACAGAGTCCTGTGCCATCCGACAAGGAAGTAGAGGCAAAACAAGAATCGGCAGCAAGACAGTTTCCTCTACAAGCTGATATAGGAATATATAACACTTCTGGATTAGTCAAGAATATAGGAGGATAAGTAAAGATTCGAGCATGGTCCAATTGCAACATAGCCACCTTCCCCGGACAATTTTCGAGCTTCACGATCCTCCTGCATCCTTTCCTACCGTCATTAGGATCAATCATCTCAAAATTCTGAGATGGGCATCTGCAAATGGGGATTGAATTGCTGTAACTACAAATACCATAGTTTCCACAGTATCCAAAAACCTCGCATTGATCTTCAATCGCAGCCCATCTTATAGTCTCAGCTCCACTACCTCTAGAAGAGCTGTAAATTCTCAAGTTGCCATCACTGTCCAGCCTCAAAATTCTCAGCACATCACTACCTTCTGCATAATCACTGCTATATGAAACAATAGCAGAACTTCTAAGATTTAGATCATGAATTGACAAAACCCCTGTTGGTTGCATTCTCAAAACCGGCCAAGTTAAACTCCCATTTATGGAAGAATTCAACCCTTGGTTCCAGTATGATACACTATCATTCCATGAAAGTACAAGATTACCCAACATAAGGATTGTAAACGAATACAACCCAGATTTCAAAACCTTACCAGTGGTGAAGTTCTGAGACGGAACAATGGTATCAGTGGGATGCTCAAAACTTGACCAGACAACACCAGTTCCATTTGAGAGAACTAAGTTGCCGTTGTCTCCGAGGGAAGCAGAGGAGACACCCATATTGGAGGTGCCAGAGTCCCAGACAGTGGCGCCGGAGCTGTTTACAAGGCGGAGACTTCCGGTAGAGAGAAACTGCAGTGATCCAAAATCATCTACAGAAGCACCATTGCCAGCTGACCAAATGATGGGGGCACCACCAGAGAAGACTATAGCGGCGATAAAGGAAGGAGAAGAAGTTGGGGGCTGGACAGGGACGAAATGCAGAGAGAATGTGTTGTTGGGAGAGACCCATGATTGGTTCATGTTTGAAGCGAAAAGGGTTGAACCCGGTGAAATTGCAGCTACTGAAATGATTGAGAAGACAAGAGAATGTAGCAGAGATTGGATTATGAGCCTCATATTTTTTAATACTACAAGGCACGCAGTTTTTTCTTTGCCTCTGTAATGGAGGAGAGGAATGGGAATAAAAGAGGAAATGTTAAGGAAGAAGGGTCAAAGTCCTTGACATGGAACTTGGAAGTCTTCATTCATGGAGCTTTCTCTGAATTTTTTTCAACTTCCAGCATTGGACTTTTGTAGTCCATGCTGGAAGAGTTCTGGTATGTTTGAATGGTAATTGGTGGAGAGCACTCAGTACTCTTTGGGAAAGCTTCCAAGGATTCGATCTTTCAAACTAAGGATAGACTGGGATTCTGAATGTGATTTCTACTTGTAATTTCTACAAACAGTTTTTTTCTTTTCAATTTTGTTTTTACGATCGCAAAACGGTCATCCCTCTTTAAGAAAATGATAAATTAATGAATTCAAATTTACAACATTTCATGTGTATGCAAAACTTTGGGAGTTTAGGGATTTGCTATGCTATCTTCGAGTAGCGTTACATCACTCTTTATTTGAGGGAATTTTGATGAGATTTATATATTAAAATTAGTGTCATTCTCCAAAAAAAGAGTCATCTAGTATTAGTTAGAACAGAACAGTTAATTTTTTATAAAGTTATAAACAGAAAAAAAAAAATCTAACTCTTCTCTATAGTCTATACTATAAATACCACTTATTTATGAGCTTCTTATTTGCTGGTTTTAGAATTTGAAAATATTTCCCAAATAATACTAAATGTAGGTGCGTGGCATATTATATGAAAAGATTAAAATACTTTTTAGTATTATATGGTTATTTTTTTGATATTATGTGATTACTCTTTTTATATATATAGTTATTCTTTGGTGTTATATAATTATTTTTTTATATAAATAATTATCATATTTAAAAATAAAATAAATAATTATATATATAAATAAAATAACTATATAATATTAAAAAATATTTTGTACATACTTAAAAAGTAAGTTTCTTTATCACGTTTTAGTCTTTTTTTCAAAGTTCTTAAACTTGGTTGGAATATCTCTTTATTTAACATCAGAATAAAGAAGGGACATATGGCTAAGAACAAGTCAAAAAAGATTGCCAGCTACTAGAGGCAGAGGGACAGAAGCCATAAATGCAACGTACAAAAGCATACCAATTATCTTTAAGGTGGTTGATGAGAGATGTGAGACTTGAGAGTGACAATAATATGAACAAAAGGGGGAAATTTTGTCATTCTAGTAAGAGTGTGCATAGTAGACATCTTAAGTGTTACATGAGAAACACAAAGTAAGATAGAAATTTGATGTAAAAGATTATGAGGCTGCCACATTTCCACTTGTGTGAAAAATGTAATAATTTGTAGTAGCAGTATAATTATACTACGAACAACTACTTAAGTGTAGTGTATGCATATGGTATATTAACTCTTTAGAAGGATCTGTGCATCTTTACTCCATTGCGATCATCCAAACAAGTCCCTCTGATCAAGTTGAAGTTTCTTTATAAGGAACCTCTCTTTACATGGTATATCACTATATTGTGATGCATTGTCCACCCCAAGTTTGGGATTAGTTTCCAGATATTAATGCACCACCAACCCACTGTCCTCTGTTTGTTTCATGTGGTCTGCAAACGAAACAGTTTTTTCAAACAAACAAAAAAATCATCACGATTTGTTTGGAAGAGAAGAAATACATTGCAGATCCCTATGTTCTAACCATTATATTAAAAATCAACAATCCCCAATTTTATAGGATTCTGCATAAACAAGGGAATTACTTCAGAAGTTCCTTTCCTGACTATTTTTATTTACAGTTTGCAATCAATGACAATAGCAGTCAATACAATTTAATCTCCAAAATTGCAATTAAGCCTTATTATTAACTTTTCAGAACCTCTTCAAAGGCCCCCAGAGTCAGAACTTTCTCCAATTTGTTTCTTTTGTGACTTCATAATCTCTTTTTCCACTACCTATTTCCAACAAAACCATACCATAACCATAAACATCAGAATTGGAAGTTATTGGAAGAATTGCGAGCCATTTTGGAGCTGAATACCCTTCCTCTCACACTTGAAAGGAACCAGTTCCTGTGGTCCTCAGGACTAACTAGATTTGCAAGGCCAAAATCTGAAACTTTCATCTAAGAATATTTTCAGCTTTTATACCACTTCATAGCTTTTGCAAATTGCAAATCATTTCTTGTTAAATAAAATTATTTCATATTTATCTAAATCATATTCCCAATTATACACTCTGAATTCCTTTTGTCTTCCTGTAGCTAGAATTAAACATTCTTTTTGTCTTACTTGTCATTTCCTTATTAGAAGCACTTGAGAAGCTAGTTTGTTTCCATTATGTGCTAGCTTGTGTCACTTTGAAGCTGTTCATCCTGTGTTTGTGTCTCTGTCACTTTGAAGCTGTTCCTGTAAAGCTTCCTTCTTTTCACTTTACTATAGCTTCCAGAAAATGGAATCATCATCCTGAAAATAACGTTTGAGATGTAACTCAACAAAGGTATGCGAGCTCCAATTGGGAACATCAAAAGAGCAAATACTACCAAGAACATGGATAGGAAGATGATTCCGATGATTATCACAATGTGGGCAAGCCAAGAAAGTCTCACGATCAAATGCACAGCAGCCATGAATGCTATGGACATTGTAACCAAAGCCACAGCCACCAAGAATAGGGCAAAGTGTGTCGCATTAATTGCTATGTGAAAGTCACCTAATTGTGCCCATAGCAAAATGAAAGCCCCAAAGGTAGAGCTATACATAGCTACTACATCACAGATTATGAATACTTGGAACGTGTGTCTATTTATCAAAGCTGCAATGCCTCTTTTTTTCATGTCTTCAGATTCAATGAAACCACCAGGCACGGTAAAACCAGCAGCAAAGGTCACAGTGGCCACCAATATTGTAACTAGCATGAGTGTGCTAGTTTGGTCTTTTATCCAATGAACTTGCGGTCTTTTCGACTGCCCTGCACGTCCAAAACGTTTTCCCTTTTCACTCAAGTGTGTGCCAGCGTAGAACAATATTTCACTTGATAGCAACTGCATGCACGCATTAAAGATAGAATTAATTGTTATGCAAAATATAAGTGTGTACATATATATATATATATATATATATATATATCATTCTGAAAAACGAAAAAGAGCAGACATTGGTGATACCTCTCGAAATGTCAATGGTACTTCTATTTGCTGCAACACAACATCACGTGCTGTCATGCCTAAATTATTGACAAGGTTGACATCTACTCTTTCGTCTCGTGTGAGCAAGAGCAATACCTTTGGATGCAAGTATTTTGAAGCGGAATGCAGTGGGGTATTTCCCTTCTTGTCTTTCTCGTTCAAGAGCTGATCCAGTTTCTTTTCTCTCAATATGTACTTCACCACTTCATGTTTCCCATTCTTTGCTGCCATATGAAGAATGTTTTGACCTTTTCGGTTGAGTAAATCAATAGGATCAAGCCAAACCTTTTTCAGAATTTCTTTAACAACACTAACATGACCTTTCTTGCTTGCAAGATGAATTGGGAGATAGCCTTTGGTATTCCATTCTAGAGCGCTTTGTGGACTTGCTTCTAAAAGCTTGCGAACACCCTCAAGATGCCCAAGTAATGCTGCACAATGAAGGGGAGTCCCCCCAGTTTGATCTTTTATGTGCTTCAGCTCAGGTCTTGCTTCTAATATTTTGTCCAATAAGTTCAAGTAATCTGATATTCAGATACAAAGAAAGTTAAGAAACAAAGGGCTCTTCAAAGAAGATCACTCACCCAAACCAATTATTGGATTTGGAGCTACACAAGATAATATAACATTAACTCTTCCATAAGAGAATGATTTTCATTCATTCCTACACTAGGAATCGTAATTCCATTCTAGATTCCAGTTCCAGTCTTATTTCTATTCCTTTTCTTTTCATTCCATACTCTATTTTCATATACCAAAATCCTAGAATTGAATGTGGATTCCATTCTATGGTTTTCATTAGTCAATTGATTATATACCTTTAGTGGAGCGTATTGTTCCTTCGCAGTCTCGAAAACTGGGTAATCTTGCTGGGTTTTTCAGCCAACCCTCTATCAGGGGTCCATAAACAATACGATTTTTTCTTCCACCTGTAAATAAAACAAAGAACGAGAGGTTAGATTAGTACACAAAATTGGTGACAAATAAGATAAATTATAAAACAAAGATGAGTTTGGAGCGGGTGCGGGTTCACACGGTTTTGACATTGTAAACCCGATTCCAACCCGTGAAACCGTTTTAATCATGCTCAGCCCTCCGATCTCGTCCATGCAGCTTTAGGAACCATCCGATTCGCTTGTCTAGTCTACTTGTGGTCCTTAAACTAGTTTAGAATTGGGTTTTAATTTTTGCGTTGCTATAAATACATATCTCTTTTTATATCTATATGTATGAATTTATTATGTCCTGGATTCACCTAAATTTCAATACAACTCAAATTGGATCTACGTAACTCTTTTTTTTACTCCTTCACAATTAGGTGTACGTACAAACATGTTGCTCGGCTCCTATTATACATAGCACATGCACAGAGACCGACAGAATCGAACCGAAGAGAAACCAAACCAAACCAAACCAAACCGAGCAGGTAAATTCGATTCTCAGTTTAAATTTTTGAAAAACCGACAGAGTTGGTTTGGTTTGGTTCTCGAATGAGAAAAAAAAAAGAATTGAATCAAACTCTTAATATATTATGTATTTTTTATGCAATACCCNACATGCACAGAGACCGACAGAATCGAACCGAAGAGAAACCAAACCAAACCAAACCGAGCAGGTAAATTCGATTCTCAGTTTAAATTTTTGAAAAACCGACAGAGTTGGTTTGGTTTGGTTCTCGAATGAGAAAAAAAACTGATACTTGAATCAAACTCTTAATATATTATGTATTTTTTATGCAATACCCACAAAACTATGTCGTTTTGATTGGGGTTAAATAATAATTTTTTTAAACTCTAACTCTCCTCCCCTCTACAATTGACTTCCATTTGAACCCTCTCCAATCTCTATTGTTTCACAGTATGCAGAGAAGAAAAGGGTAGAAAAAAGAAGAAAGAGGAGAAGAGGGGAGAGGACCACAGAGAAAAGAGGGAAGCCAGAGAGAAAGAAGGAGACCGAGAGAGCCTCTCAGACACCTGACCCAATGCAACAAAGTGGTATTGCCCCTTCGATCTTGATCTAGTAAATGACTGTCCACACTTTGCTGAAATATTTATTTATCATTTTTTTCCTTCCTCTCCTTCAAAGTTCAAACGTAATAGACAGAAATTTCAAATCAGAAAAAAAGTAACATGAGAGAGAAAAAAATGGGGTAGGCTAGTAGGTTCTATCAATGCAATGCATGACAGCAAAGAAAAGTTATTTCTCTTTCTTAGAGTATAATATTTTATTTTATTTTATTGGTGTAAGAGGATGATTTGAAATGAGAAACAATAAACTTTGGAATCGCACATTTAAGGGGCAAAAACCGACCCGACAAATTGACCGACGGTTCAGTTTGATTCGGTTTTGTTCCAAAAAATCTTAGACACTGAATTAAACCGAATTGAGATGACTTAATTAATTTGGTGATCAGTTTGGGTGTAAACCAGACCGATTATACCCTAAATGGTGCAACTGTATAACTTAACAAAAAACCAAATACTGTATACCGAGATTGAATGAATTTGAAGTACCTGGATTTATTCGCAAAATAGCAGCAAGAAGTGGGGACTTCCCCTTTTGTATCTTCTCATGATTCTCTATCGGATCTAGCAATAAATGATCAACAAATGCTTTGTTTCCAGTCTCAACAGCCAGATACAATGGTGACTTATCTTCCTTATTCAGATAATGTGCCACAACTTTGTCTTCATCATACAGCATTTGAGCCCCTTCAAAATTAATCCTAATCACAGCCTCGTGCAATGGAGTGTTCCCATAGTCATTCGTTATTCTACACAGTGCTTCCTTTGGGGAATGCTTTGCATAAGCTTTGAGAATAACTTTGACTAAGTTGGAATTTTCAGATCTAGCAGCGACATGAAGTGGTGTATCCCCTTTGACGTTACCCCTTGTGATAAGTTGAGGGAAGTCATCAGCAATGAGTTCTACAATCTCTTGTTTACCAAATTTTGCTGCCATGTGTAGCATTGTATCGCCTGCACAGCTCACAAGATCTATAACCTCTGATAAACCTAGTTCCAGCTGCCTACATAGTTCTTCCAATTTGGAAGTGAAATTTAAAGCATCTTCATCTCTGATATGCTTGTATAAACTAGAACAAGCAGATACACGTTTGTTTGCGCCATGAAATTCTGGATTGGATTGTGGAGGTTGATGCACCCTTCTCAACCTTGTCTCTTCTTCGTCTTTCAACTTCCTTATATTCTGCTTGCATTGCTCTCTCCAGTTTGATGACTCCATATCTATAGGATGCGCCATTATGCTCACTCCAAATCACTAATGAAGCTCTTTTAGTTGAGAATTTGTCAGTTCACAACATTAACAACGCCTCTCAACCTTAAATAGGTGAGACAATTGTCATTGAAGTGAAATTTCGACCAGAAACCAAGAGAAAGAACGCGTGGAAAAGTATAACAAGATGGAGACTCGAGCAGCCGCCATGGCCCGTGACTTGATTTAGACTAAGTCATCAAGTCAATGCACTTAGTATACTTAATGCTACTACTTTTAATTATTTTATTTCATATAAATAAAAAGCACTTCCTGGAAAGTAAGTTTCTTTACCACTTTTTAGATTTTTTTCCAAGTGCTAAAACTTTTAGAAAAAGCATACCAATTATCTTTACAGTTCTTGACGAGAGATGTGAGACTTGATTGACAGAAGGGGGAAAAAACAAAAACTAGCAATAAAATAAACATCCATGATTCCTTTTTCTTTCACATTTCCTCTTTATTTATCATCTTTAAGGTGCTTGATGAGAGATGTGAAACTTGAGAGTGACTATAATATGAACAAAAGGGGGAAAATTTGTCATTCTAGTAAGAGTGTGCATAGTAGACATCTTAAGTGTTACATGAGAAACACAAAGTAAGATAGAAATTTGATGTAAAAGATTATGAGGCTGCCACATTTCCACTTGATAGCAGTATAATTATACTATNAGAGTGTGCATAGTAGACATCTTAAGTGTTACATGAGAAACACAAAGATAGAAATTTGATGTAAAAGATTATGAGGCTGCCACATTTCCACTTGATAGCAGTATAATTATACTATGAACAACTACTTAAGTGTAGTGTATGCAAATGGTATATCAATTCTTTAGAAGGATCTGTGCATCTTTACTCCATTGCGATCATCCAAACAGGTCCCTCTGATCAAGTTGAAGTTTCTTTATAAGGAACCTCTCTTTACATGGTATATCACTATATTGTGATGCATTGTCCACCCCAAGTTTGGGATTGGTTTTCAGATATTAATGCACCACCAACCCACTGTCCTCTGTTTCATGTGGTCTGCAAACGAAACAGTTTTTTCAATAAAAAAAAAAAAAAATCATCACGATTTGTTTCGAAGAGAAGAAATACATTGTAGATCCCTATGTTCTAACCATTATATTAAAAATCAACAATCCCCAATTTTATTCCGAAGCTTTCTTTTTTCTCTTTTTTTTCCTAATGGAAGGAAAAAAACTTTGGAATAAGAAAAATATAAGATTCTGCATAAACAAGGGAATTACTTCAGAAGTTCCTTTCCTGACTATTTTATTTACAGTTTGCAATCAATGACAATAGCAGTCAATACATTTTATAGAAATTTCTTCTAAACCGGGAAAAGATCAAACAACATTAAGGAAATGTGCGAATTACTTCTTCAAGAAATAATTTCAAATTTTATATGGCATCTAAAATTCAGGTTTAAAGTCATTTTGGGTACAAAGATTAGCAATTAGTTGATGAGTTGGATGAAGACGAGAAGAAATATTTTTCTGGCAGGAGAGTTTTATCACATGATGTAATAAAGTTATACAATGGAACAAGGGAATGTAAGGTATAAACCAATGTTTAAATAGGCAGAAAAGGGCAAGGAATTTGCCTATGGGTGTGACAGTCTAAGGGATGAAGTTGCTTTCTCAGTCTTCCTTCCTAAAATGAGGAGAAACGCCCATTGTCTGAAACGATGAAGATGATGAGCAAGCAGGGGGTGACACTGCAACAGTGGAGATAGCACTGGCATTGCTACTCAAGTATATGCCTGTTCCTGTTCCACCAATAGACCCATCTGTCATGGAATTTGGGGCTGGTGGCTTCTCAATCTCTTTTGTCCCTTCTAGCATCTGCACCACTTTGGCCATTGTTGGCCTCTGAGATGGCTGTTCCTGGATGCACCAAAAGCTTGCAAGAATCACCCTTTTCACTTGTTCCAAATTAACGTCACGATCAGCAAGTCTTTTGTCAATAACTCCCTTGATGTTACCTTTTTCAAACTCTTCATAAGCCCAGATGGAGAATTTTTTTCTATTTGTTTCTTCTGAAACTTCGAAATTCCTTCTTCCACTCACTATCTCCAACAAGACCATACCATAACTGTAAACATCAGATTTGGAAGTTATAGGAAGATTTGCAAGCCATTCCGGAGCTAAATATCCTCTGGTTCCTCGGACACTTGTCAGAGTTCGGTGCCTATGGTCCTCGGGACTTATGAGCTTAGCAAGTCCAAAATCTGAGACTTTGGCATTGTAATTCTCATCTAAAAGAATGTTTTCAGGTTTTATATCACAATGGACAATGCAATTTCGACACTCCTCATGAAGGTAGGTTATGCCCCTTGCAGTGCCCAGGGCAATGTTGAATCGATACTCCCAATTCAAAAATTTTCCTGACTCTTGTTCTGTCATGAACAGAAAATTATCTAGAGAACCATTTTTCATGAACTCATACACTAAAAGCCTGTGACGCCCTTCAGAGCAGAAACCAATCAGCCTCACCAGATTCAGATGATGGGTACTACTTATAGTAGCAACTTCCATCCTAAATTGTTTCTCACCTTGCTCAATGCCTTCAAGTTGCTTCACAGCAACAACAGTTCTATTAGAAAGAATTCCTTTATAGACAGCACCAAATCCCCCAGCTCCAAGTTTCTCCTTGAACCCCTTTGTTGAGTGCCGGAGCTCCTTGTATGAGAACTGGACTGGCGCACAAGAAGCATACTCAAGAAGAGCATACTGAGCAGACAATCTGCCAAATCTTGCACTGTTCCTACAACACCACAACCATAAAACACCTTCGAAGGCAATCAAACCTAAAAGGGTACCCAAAACAACTATGACCACAACCCAAGCACGTACACTCCAATTCTTTCCCTTTTTGTCCTCTTCCAAAGAGGGTGATAAATTTGGAATCACTGGTCCACAAACCTTAACATAAGAAGTGCTAGGCAGCGCCAGATTCCGATAGCCACTGATAAAATCATCTGTCTTTATGTAACAGAGTCCTGTGCCATCTGATAACGAAGTAGAAGCAAAACAAGAATCAGCAGCAAGACAGTTCCCTCTACAAGCTGATATACCAATGAAATAGACCTCTGGATTAGTTAAGAATATAGGAGGATAAGTCAAGAATTTGGCATGGTCCACTTGCAACATGGTCACCCTCCCTGGACAATCCTCAAGCTTCACCTTCCTCCTACACCCTTTCCTACTATCATTGGGATCAATCATCTCAAAATTCTGAGATGGGCATCCACAAATGGGGTTTGAATCATTGTAACTACAAATACCATTAGTCCCACAATACCCAAAAACCTCACATTGATCTTCAACAGCAGCCCATCTTACTGCTGCAGTTCCACTACCTCTAGAAGAGCTATAAATTCTCAAATTTCCATCATTATCCAACTTCAAAATTCTCAACAAATCACTACCTTCTGCGTAGTCACTACTATAAGCAGCAACCACTGAACTTGTCAATTTCGGATCAGAAATTGACAAGATCCCAATTGGCTGCAATCCCAAAACTGGAAAAGTTAAATTCGCATTTATCGAAGAATTCAGTCCTTGATCCCAGTAAGTTACACTATCATTCCATTTAAGGGTGAGGTTACCCGACCTAAGAAGTGTAAATGAATACAACCCAGATTGTAAAACCATACCGGTAGTGAAGTTCTGAGACATCACAATGGTATCAGTGGGGTGGTCGAAGCTGGACCAGACGGTACCGGTGCTATTTGAGAGAACCAAGTTGCCGTTTTCTTCTAAAGAGGCGGAGGAGACACCCAGATTGGAAGAGCCGGAATCCCAGACGGTGGCGCCGGAGCCATTAGAAAGACGGAGAATTCCGGTTGAGAGAAACTGGAATGTGCCGCCAGAGTCCACAGAAGCGCCGTTTCCGGCGGACCATACGGTGGGGACACCGCCAGAGTAGACAATGGCGGCTATGAAGGAGGGAGGAGAAGTGGGGGGTTGGACAGGAACGAAACGCAGAGAGAATGTGTGGTTGTGAGAGGGCCATGTTTGGTTTGCTTTGAAAGCGTAGAGGGTGGAGCCTGGTGAGATAGAAGCTATAGCTACTGAAACGGTGGAGAAGATAAGTAGCAGGGCTTGGATTATGAACCTCATTTTTGGTACTACTTTAATTTTTTATTTACTCTGTGAAGCATGAGCTTAGGAGGGGAACTATAGGGGAAGAAGAGAAAACTGAAAAGACAATTTTTTTCAAACAGAAGAAAAGAGAAAAGACCTTTATTGACTTAGAGTCTTGATTTATTCGTTTGGTAGAAAAATACTAGTTGAATTCTCCTTTTAACCTTCCATTTTGAATCTGACTATACTGCTGGTTGTTCAATTATCTAGAAGCAACTTTTATCATATTATAAGAGTACATTTAGCATACAAAATCAAATTTAACGAAATTAATTAGAATAGAAATTACAATGAGAATGATCCTTTCAATTTCAGTAATTGTTCTTATTTAGAAATGGAATGGAATATCTTTACATTTGATTATATGTTGATAGATGAAATTAACATGAAATGCGATCACCATTTTCATCTTCCTATGAGAAAATGATGATTCCATGGAATAGTAATTTCAGTCTCTATAGAAATATTTGTTGTTACGAAATAGAGCCATATTTTGTGTATTAAGCAAGATCTAAGTAAAGTAATAAAATTTGTATGTGTTTCCAAATAATTTTTTTTTGTTGGATTAATATTACTAGTATTTCCATTTTATTCAATTGAGCTTGAGATTAATTTTGTTCGAGAGCTAGAACAATTATGGTTTTTTATCTCTCAACAATACTCTTACTGAATCTCGAACTCTTAACTACTGTCAATGATGCAAACCCAAGATTTAATTTACTACCAATTTAACCAATGTCTCCAAATAGTTGAATGCATTACTTCCCTCATTTGCTAAGATCCTTTCTCTACTTATCTACCAATAGCAACGAAAGGATGCATCCAAGGGATAAAGAAGGAGATATAATGCACCAAAACAGGAATAAGCTCCAAGCGATATAGAAGAACAAGTGGAGCACATTGCTAGTCTACAACATTTGAAGCAGCAATAAATCCAATAGAGACTGTGATAAGAGTCAAACCTGGTACATATGCTATATTTAGATCGGGATCCAGTCATGTTGTTAAGCAATATTACCATCTCATTTTACTTAAATATCAACCATTCATCTCATTAAAAAAATTTCAACGACATAGATAATGCCACGTCACCATTCTCATAAAAAAAAATTTCCCTCCTTTCCTCTTTCTCTCCCTACACATTCTTCTTGCTCGTTCACCTTCTCCGTGGATTCTTCATCTTAGATTTTTTTCTTCATCATCTAGTATCATCATCCTCCGACCTTATCATCACCATCTGAGGGAAAAACTCAAAAAAGAGCTTGTGCGAGAAAGGGGACAGAGGGAGACTGAGATGCTTTCTTTCAAATTTTGGGAATAGGAAATATATATATATTTGTACAATACGAGACAGGACGGAGCAGGTACTGCCTTCCCCATTCTTGACCCCGGTCCCATAAAATTACCCATTTAAATCCCTATCCCTATTTTTTCTGCTCCATATCTGTATCTGATTGAGTAAAAATAATAGGGTCCCATCAAGTATAGGTCAAATTGTCATTTCTAATTATAGAACATTCATGTTGCCTATGTTGAGGTCCATGTGATGATTACTCAACTACGAATCGTGCAAGCTAGATAATGGGAGTATGGACTATGGAGGAATGCCTTTTTTAAAGTGTTTGCTAAGCTATGCTATTCATTCTCTTGATTTAGGGGTTTTTGGTGAGACTTATTAAGTAATTTTAGTGTCATTATGAATATTTAAAAAAATTGAGTCACCCATCATATATCATATNACCCATCATATCATATTTTATTTTTCTAATAAAAGTTAAATTCTTTGTTAGACACACTTTCTTATCTTATATTTTATAAAGAATTATGTGTTCTGACAAATATTAAATGATTTAGTTTTTTGAAATCTTTCATAATGACACCAAATTCAGCCTCTAAGTCTCACAAAAACCCCCCAATTAGAGGGTAGATAGCGCTGCACTCTTTCTAAGAGAAGTATAACTTAGCAATCACTGAAAAATGTACCCATAGAAATTCCTTATTTATAATGTGTCTAAGGGGTATATTAATATTTTTGCAAGCTACAGTAAGTGGGCTAGATGGATATTGGGCTCCATGATGGAGTTGGGCCTTGGGCCTATATTTGGTATCTACCAACATGATAAAATTAGAGGTGAGACAAAACTTAACAAAATTCAAAGTTATTTAGATCATTTATCAAAAGGGATGCAACACAAAAACTTCTCAAGAGGTGACTCATTTTAGTATTATTTTTTCCAAGCATGCTTAACTGCAAAAGTTTATGCGATTCAGTGTATTAATACTAATATGATCACACCCTAAGAATTATTTTAGGTAAAAATTATTAAAAACATTTTCATGAGAGAAGCTTATTTTTCTTTTGTGCTGTCTTAATTCCTAAACTTTTTTTTTTTGAATGTCACGGGCCTAATATCATTATCATTACCGTCTCTCTGTTCTCTATTGAATTATTTAATTATCTCTTAGTGCTCATCATGGCTTAGGATGGGTTGGAGAGTGGGCAAGTAGATGAGTTTACATTACAATTTTGGATTTGCTTCTTTGTCATCCTTTACGTTTGCTTAATTTTTACTTACCTTTTCTGTCCACCGTAAAGCTAGAGGGCAAACTGTGTTGTTGAGAATTGAAACACTAGAGCATGGTGATAAGGAGAAAACAGAAGCTTATATACTTGAACTGCTAGTCAGCCAAGCTAGAATCGGTAATGGTGGAACAAGCTATCCACTCAGATCCCCAATTCACTTTCAAATCAAGCCAAGCAAGGCCTTGGATGTCATTGATGGGGTGGATAACATTCAAACTTCATAACTATTGTGAGCCTTGACCAACTTGTTTCTTGATTTCTTAGGCGACTCATGTAATGTAAGTCATGCTCTTTTCCAAATTGTCCTACAGATGATAATGAGGGGTCACAGCTTTCTTGACCACTCTATATATAGATTAATACTTGTTCATGTTTTTGTAAATATTGTTTATGCATACATGTAAGAGTACTTTCAAACTTGACCTTTAATCATAGGAATAACCACATAACTTGCAAAGTAACCACATGAGATACCATATGATGACTACATTTTGGTGCTAAAACAAATAACTACTTACACTGTCATTGACTATAGTAACGTTGATACTTGGCACCCAATGTTATTATCATGTAGTATCCTAGTGGTTATTTTGTAAGGAATGAGGCTCTTCTTTTTGGTTTTACTTACGGTTACGGTATTTAGGATCATCCGAAGCATGCATGCATCTCTACATGGTCTCATGTATGTATTCAGAGAAAAACTCATCTGTTCTAATATTCAAACCTTAATTAATTTAAGTTAAAATGTATTAGAAATTTTTATAGTTTAGACGAATTTTAAATCAAATTCTTATAATTTTATTTTTTTGGTCTTTATAATTTGAAATTTTTTTCTTCTAAGATTCAAACCTTAAATTAATTTAAATAAATCTATTGCATTTTTATGCTCTTATGTTGGAATGAGGTTATTCTGTAAACTTGGAAGTGCATGACATTTGGCAATTGGCACCATTGAAGGAATTCCTGCAAATAATGGAATCAAAGCAAACAATAATCTTCTCTTCCAAATTGGCCTATTGCATCTCCAGCAAAAAGTTTATATATTAAATAAATTAGCCAAACATGTCATCACTACCAGTTTATTTGGGCCTTTGGGTCTATTAACATGTACCGGGCCTAATAGGGATCCAGTTCAAGGGTTTAACCAGCTCTGATTCTGACAACTATGGTCCAATCCAAAGACTAAAGCCTGATTATCAGAAAAATAATAAACCTATATGACTTGGGCATTGTGTATTTTATGTTTTAGTTTCTTGAATACTTGATTGAGGTAACAATAACGTATGAAACATTCCTTCAGAAACGAGTACATTTCATTTTTGGGTATTTGCTTTATTTCATTTAGAGTAAAACCTATTTTTATCCTTGAAAAATACAAGCATAATTAGTTTGGTCTTCGAAAGATTTTTAGTGTCATTTTAATTCTTAAAAAATAATTTTGTCTATTAGAATAGTTCTNCTATTAGAATAGTTCTCCATCAACTCCTACCTATCAGGCTAATCACATTAGTATTTAATGTGCTATGTGAAATTTTTTATCAACTCTCGATAAGAGAAACTAGACAAAAGGTACTATTTTGATAGATAGATCCATTTTTTAAAAATTAAAGTGACACTAAATTTATTTCAAAAACTAAATTGATCATATTTGTATCTTTCAAGGACTAAAAATGATTTTACTATTTTATTTAAAGCAAATCTTTTGCACCAATTTTTTTTTTTTTTTCCTTTTTCCTCTTTCTCGTTCTCTCCTGTAAATGTGTTTCTCTTGATAGAGTCACCCTCCCCCACTCTTTCTTTACTGTAAATGAACTTTTTTTATCTTTCCTTCTTTAACCTGTAGCGTTACTTTTATATACAATTATACACTAAAATTTGTATTCTCAAATCCACTAGGTGAACTAAAAATGCATTCCGTTTCTGCCTAAATTTCAGTTTGAATGTGGGGAATGAATTCTTGTATCCATAATTATAAGCATATTCGCACTGTGCTCGTCTTTTCCTGCTTTGTCTATTTCCAGTTCCTATACAGTACATGATGCTCAACTTGTCTTTATGCAAATTGAGAAGAAATTTGCATTGACATAAGACTTAACTTCAACTTGTTATAGTTGGAGCTGATCTTTACTTATAGTAAAAATAAAAACAAAATTTTGGAGCTGAATTTCAAATGTTATTCTTGATTTAAAAACTACGGCTAAGTAATGTGTTGGTTATGTTCTTTGTTTGATCAGCAAATATTTTCTTTTTGTTTTGCGTGAGAAGGTGAATGATTTTTTTATCCAATGCAAAAAGAGAAGGATGCAAACTTCACTAAAAGAAGGTAAACACTTTCCTCTTTGTGTATGTGCTTGTGTCTGTGTACTAAAATACTAGCATAAGCAGGTTCACTATTCACTCTCTGATAAAGTGAAACTATGGCAAGTATATTCTCCATATAAGCTGCCCATCTTTTCTCTTTCTTTCAATTGGCTTTTGATGTTGACCAAATCAAGGCTTTGGATGTCCTTGATGCATGGTGAATACAATTAATTGCAAGTTGATTACTTGGCATATCAAGATCCTCATATGAAAGGTAAGTGATGTCTTTTTGGCTCATCACTTGTTGACATGCTCAAGTTGTGTGCTTCCCTTAGTGGTATTATTTAGCCTTGAGAATAGTCACTGGATGTCAATGAGTGATTTATAGTACGTACGTGGAGATACGTTAAAAATATCTGACTTAACTCCTAAGAAAAGAGAGCATATAGTCTTTATGGAAGGCATGCAACAAAGCTGAGCCTGGCTCACAGAACCTGATACCAATCTGTCAAATTTGACAAGATATGGATATTGGAGACTACAAAAGACCTGCTTCTTTCAGATATGCCCATGAACAAAGCCAATTTGATTCGCTTCAGATTTGTCTTACTTAATGGACAAATGGGCTGGTTGGTGGTAAGATTATTATGCTCTAAACCAAGATAGCCCACAATTGATATTGCAGCTATTTTCTTACTGTTCTTCAACCTTCATGTTCTTATGTTGTCTGACTTGTTACATTCATATAGATCAAAAGTGTGATCTGGGTTCCAATTATATCATGGCAGAGACAAGTGCCTTTTCTAGCTTATAATTTATTTCCCTTTTAGATCAAGAAGGAAAATGTTATTTGCGTATACCATTTGTATTATAATGGTTGGCAAAATCTGAGCCTAAAAGAAAAAAGTTTAAATGCCTCCAATTCAACTCAAATTGTGACTCAATTATTGCAAATGGTATATAAGTAGCATATTCAATAAAGAATGTTTTCATAACCCTTGAAAAAGCCTTATGCCCTGTCACATCCTGAAAAACTCACCATTCTTTGCAGCATATAAGGCTTTTAGCTAAGTACTCCACAAACATCCTACTTGTAAATGTTCCTTAATATTAAAGTGTAATCCATGAGAATGCACAAACATCCTACTCCACAAAACCTATTTCATTTACCCACATCTATTATCTATACTTGTGATATATAATTGATTATAACTTTTTGATAATGTCACAACAAGACGTTTACATGCCTTGTGTTGGGACATTTACAGATGTCTTTATATTTCAACATTTAAAAATGTGTTTAAAGAGGAATTGAGAAGCAACCCTAATGCATTTATAAACGTAATAGATGATGATGATATATTGAGACGTTTTTCATGCGTTGCACACAAACTGTTGGAATAGATGAGACCTGTACAGTGTCAAACCTCAACAACAGGACACCAACATTAGATAGAATACAGTACACCTAACATTCCCTGACAAGTTTATTGTGTACCAATGTAACAAATCCATTTTGTTTTGAGAGAAGTAAACTATGGTCATCTGTAACAGTATAATGGTCAAACCAACTAAGTTTCTACCTTCTAGATTAAAAAAGAAAAGGATATCTTGTTCCACGTGTATATATCCATAATTAAAGTCTAACAATGTAGGACCATCACACCATTCTTCTCGTCCCTGCTGAAATTTATTGGTACACCTCTCCATTTATAACCGACCATCCCAAAGTTGTCAAATTTTTTTGACCATGTGTCTTTACAATGAAGATTAAGACTTTACTTTGTTGCCCTTAAAGGAAACAATACTTATCTAAAATTACTTACTACATAGACTGGACCTTGGAAATCTACTTGAAAATAAATGATAACTGTCATCAACAGCATTCATTAAATGACTTACCCTTTAGTTCAGCCTTCACTTCACGAGGGAGACCCTTAACACCATGTAATTGAATTTTTTGCCTTTGCCTTTGTGAACATAGCATGTGTTGCCTACGCGTGGCACAAATTAAATTAAAATGAATTCAATAGTAATAGATTACTCCAAGACTCTAGACCTCACAAACACTTGAGTTGTTGGATCAGATAAACTACAATAGTAACTAAATACCAATGAGTATATGGAGCAATGCATATGTGTGCTTATTTAAGTCAATCTCTGGTCTGTTTTGGAAAGCAAGGTTCCTTGTTGTTTATGATTTCCATTTATAAAAGAGCTATCCGAAACCCTAACAGTTAACAACCCACTTTCCTTAAAAATAAAACCAACTACCGATACTTTCTGTTAAAGACTTATCCTATAGAAAACTTAATGGCAAACCACCAAACATCATGTTAGAAAGAAATGATGAATGAATAAGTGGTGATAATGTATATTTCTGTCTTAATCTTCGATACAATTTGGGAAGAAAGAACAATTAACAAACACGCTTTGAGCTAATTAATTCATTTGAGGGAAAATGCAATTTGAACTTGTTGATATAAGCTGTATTCAGATGGTAGTTAGTCATTGAATGTCCACATTTGCGTAGAAGAACAAAGAAGAAACTGAAAATGACCTACTGGGGAGGGAGAAGGTGGACGCGTGAGGAAAAGCCAACTAAATAACTAACATTTCCAACGAATGAGTTTTTGACACGTGAAGATTCACCAACCACAATCTTTGTAGGACCCATACCACGTATTCATCCAGTCAAAAGCTGACGAGGCGGGCCCTTGTGGGGCAACGTAATTAGATTCAAGCCCCACTCCAGTTATTACTTAATGCTATTCCACTTGTCCCACAAAGTTTTGCTCATACTTTATGGTGATTTCTCCAAAGATTTTCTCATAGAAAATCGACTACACGTTTTGATTCAAATTTTATATTTTAAATATAATAATTAGAACAGATACAGTAAAATGATCACCCCTATGATTTTATATATTGTATTGTAGCAACATTGGAAAAGGAGTAGTCA
>QAOA01006980.1:309921-379829 GCA_003255065.1 Cercis canadensis
GGTCATATTTTGCTTGGAATTCAGAGCACAGATGCTGCCACTGGATCCTGACCCATATGAAGATATTGGGTCATAACTTGGGCTGTGGGTGTCTTCTGGACCTGAAACCAGTATCATTGGATAGCTAAGACATAAAGCTTCAACTTATGTGAAGATAACTTCTCCAAACTATGGCGTTTTGATGGTTCTATTGCCCCTTGAAGTCAACTGACGAGTTCAGAGAGCTGTTAAGAGTAAATTGGGTCTAACTTTCTCATCCCAAGCCCAATTAAGCCCAAACCGGGGCCCAATTAAAGCTAAGAGCCAGAGGATTAATTCTAACCTAGGGGTAATCTGGGTGTGCAATTATTTTAGAGGGTTACAAGTAGGTTAAGGAGGTAGACGTTTTAGATATTCCATTCTAGACAGTTTTTAGTAGACAATTATTTTTCCTTGCCTCATCTTCCATTGGAGCTCAGATTTGATGGCCATGGAAGAGTAGAACCTTTGTAACCAAGCTAGGCTCCTGATTTAATTCGGTTTGATTTTGAGATTTTGTATTTATTTGAATTAAGTTTAATGCAATTCTATTCTTCCTTGAATTCCTGTCTTGCCTCAGTTTTTGTATGGATTATGGAGATTTCAATTGTTCTTATGAATGTTGAGGTATGAAATAGAACCTAGATTGATTGATCTTTCTTTTGTTGCATGAATTCAGAGAAGGTTTGCTAATTGAAGTTCGGTTTTAGGTTAAACAACTAATTGTTAATTCTATGTGATTGCAAAGATTAGTGATGTACGTGCTTAAATCGGATTCTGAATGATAATTCAGTAGGAACACTTAGTTATAATTAGAGATTTCGGTTATGACTAAAATCAATTAGCAGTGCTGCATTAGATCAATCATGTTCAATCTAGGATGTATCAAACCAATTTTTGATGGATGTTTAGTGAGGTTGCATTTTTAATTAATTGAATGAATCTCGGTTCAATTCTGTAATTTACATTTGGCAATATATTCTGTGTTTGAAAATCCTCAATTGGTAGTCTTGAAATTGTTAATCAATCATTGCTTTCCCTGAGAGACAACCCGGATTAGCCTTGTATTGTATTTTGTTTTAGGGGATTCGGTTTTAATTTGTTGGAATACGACAATTCCAATCAAAGTGATTATTCGAAAACTATATATATATATATATTATGTGAGGTACTATAATACTCTTGTTACAATGCTCAGGTACTCAATCCAAATAGAAGTCATAAACATTAAGGCTCCAGTATTAGAATAATTCCAATTTCAAATCTACCACAATTAGAATAACTATATGCAATTAGTACATGAAATTTTCTCATCAAAACGGTCGGGTGTAACTAATAAATATACCAACACAAGCAATAGAAATTCTTACCAAAAACATTTTTAAACAAAACAAACCTCGATTTATAAATTAGATTAGCCATAAGTAATTAATAAATCATAATCATATGTCTATTCAAAATAACAACATATAACTATACATGATAGTTAACCCATATATTTTAAATTTTTACCCATAGTTTAATAAACAAAACAAATTTTAGTTTAAGAGAATATAGTAACTGTTGATGCCAGAAATGTCCAGACTGGATGTACCTGCGATAAGCCAAGCTCGGCAATGGACCAAAGAAGGCTCTCCGATGCTTAAGTTAGAATAGATATGTGATAAGAGAGATAATCCAGTGTAGATACAATTCTGATCAGTTACCTCTTAGACTGCACTCTGGGCGTATTTATAGTAGTTGTAGAGCTGAACTGGTGGCGCCTTGTTGTGCTGAAGATGCGGCGTGTTGTCGACTAGATAGTGGGCTTGGAGTCCGACTAGCTTTGGGCCAGTCTTCATCACTTGCCCCCGAGCTTTGAAGTTTAAAGAATGCAAAGTGTAAAAAGCTCATAATTAAATGATATATTGGACGAACAATGAATATGGGCGAACTACACTTGTTAGGTTGGCCGAACTACACACGGCCGAACTACACACGGCCGAACTACATGGTCGAACTACTTATGCTATGTGAGCATAGCCGAACAACTACTAGGTTGAACTACGTGGCCGAACTACTTATGCTATGTGAGCATAGCCGAACTACTACTAGGTTGGCCGAACTACACATGGTCGAACTACACTGCATGGTTGAACTTCACGCATAGCCGAACTATTGCATGCCTTGATATTTTGTGGAGTTCACGTGAATTTTGCAGAGACTTTTTCAATGAAGAGATTATTTCGTTGTATACATATTCATTCAATGCCAAAATTTGCTGAGATTTACTACAATTCTTTGTTTCATTCCTAAGAAATTTTTATGCATCTTGCTAAAACACGTTTTTTTTTTTNATACATATTCATTCAATGCCAAAATTTGCTGAGATTTACTACAATTCTTTGTTTCATTCCTAAGAGATTTTTATGCATCTTGCTAAAACACGTTTTTTTTTTTGTTAGAGATTTTTTCACTTATTGCCAAAACTTATGACTTTTGGTAGAGATTCTTCTGCACCATGCTAACAGAGATTTTTCAGCACCTTGGTAAACTACGTTCTCTTTTGACAAAGATATTTTCAACTAATGCCAAGATTTGCAGAGATTCCTTTGAAGAAAAAAGAGTATGCCAAGACCATCATGATTATGATATTTGACCAAGATTCTTTTCAAAAGGAATTTATGTTGTACTATTTATTTATTATTTTTTGTTTCCTTTATAAGTTTATATTGCTTGCCCTTCATCTTTCATTCTTCCAAACATTTGCCGAGAGGTTCTGCTGCTTACTTTTCCTCTCCTTCTCTTCAGGCCTAATTTCCGATTGTTGTCTTCTTCCTCTTGCCTATATATTATAGGTACCAATATTTTCTTATTCTTCTTTCTTTATACTTTTGTGTAGATTTGATTATGGTTTCGAATAGTGAGAGTTCCCAGAGTAAGTGTTCTCAGAGTAAAGAGGTGCTCAACGAGACATCCTCTTATCCAAATATTAGTGACAGTAATGAGGATATGACTAATAGGGTTGGTAGGGGAGCGAGTTCTAGTGGGCAAGGTAGGATGTTTTCTCTTGGTGATTTCTAAACTTTAAGTTTTAAAATTGAAGCAGATGGCTTTCTTTCTCCTCTTTACCAATATGGTTCGTTTGCCTGTAGAAAGCAGTGACCGTCAACATGAAGTAGACTTCTGGGTTGGTCATTTAGGTGGTATGAGAGAATGGGTGGGTGAAGAGGTTCTTGATACTTGCTTGTCATACAGACATTCAGACACATTGATTGATGATTTAGGCGATTTTGACTAGGTTAATAAAGAAAAACTGGCTGTAAAAAATTTTGTTGATAATACCCATCCCGTATGTGCTCCTCGTGCCCAAGGCCAATCCTCTTTTACCATGTACAGCTATGTTATTAAGCATGCTGACATCCGTCTTCCTTTTACTCCATTCCAAGTGTCTATTCTTCATTTTCTGAGAGTCACTCCTTCTCAACTTCATCCCAATTCTTAGGGGTATATGAGAGCCTTTGAGATATTGTGTGACTATCTGGCATTGATTGCTTGTACTAGATCCTTTTTTTTTTATTTTTTTAAGATAGCTTCCTACACCGGTGGTTGGATATCCTTGGGAGCTATTAGGGATAGAAAATTTCTACAACTGCTAACTTCTTCTGCCAAGAAGTGGAAAAAGTTATTTTTTCGGATTCATNTTCATTTTCTGAGAGTCGCTCCTTCTCAACTTCATCCCAATTCTTAGGGGTATATGAGAGCCTTTGAGATATTGTGTGACTATCTGGGATTGATTGCTTGTACTAGATCCTTTTTTTTTATTTTTTTAAGATAGCTTCCTACACCGGTGGTTGGATATCCTTGGGAGCTATTAGGGATAGAAAATTTCTACAACTGCTAACTTCTTCTGCCAAGAAGTGGAAAAAGTTATTTTTTCGGATTCATTTGAAGAGTAAGGATGGTACTACAACATTTTATTTTAATGATAATGGTAAATTGCCGTTTCCCTTCAATTGGTATAATAACGTTTGAACTCCTTCTCCACCAAAGCTATCTGATTGCGACCCAGCAGTGCAACAGACTATTTACATCTTTTCTCACTTCATCTCTTCTCCACTAAAAGTATCGGATATCTTAGGTAGGTGCCATTTTTATTTTATTTTATTATTATGAATAGTAATTTGGATGAACAGTGTTTTTAGGGAAGGTGAACAGTGCTAGGGTGAACAGTACCTCGGCCATGAGCAGTGACTTTTTTTTGGGAGAGGTTGAACAGTGTAATAGACGAGCTTGAACAGTGCCAAGTAAACAATACCTCAGCCATGAACAGTACTTTTTTTTTGCTATATTAGAGGTTGAACAGTATCAGTAAACAATACCTCGGCCATGAACAGTACTTTTTTTTTTGCTATGGGAGAGGTTGAACAGTGTAATGGGCAAGCTTGAACAGTGCCGGGTGAACAGTACCTCGCCATGATTTTTTTTTTTTTNTTTTTTTTTTTTTTTTTGTGCAAGCTAGCCATCATTTCTAGTTTCTGTGAATGTTCATGTTCCATTTTTGTGTTTACAGGTGGAGATATGCCTCGTGATAACATGAAAAAAATCCTGCAGAGAAAAAATGAACAAGGAGAAGGTTCCAGTGACAGAGGAAAGGCTCCAGCCGAAAATTCTTCATTGCGAAGGAGTGGTCCATTATATCGTGGTGGCGATGTTCACTTACGCATGGCCTGTGGATTTCCCTCTAGGGGTCAAGAGACAATTTCTCCAATTCCTACACCTATTGTCCCACCTGTGTTTTCGCCTCCGACAAGTCTTCTAGTTGTTATTTCTGCAAGTGATTCCTCTGTAGGAAACAAGCGTCGTCGGGTTGCTGATCCTCCAATTGGTTCGGATGTTCCTTTTCAAGGGTATGGTGAAGATGGACGATATATTCAAAATTTTCCCTTTAGTGACTTTCATGCTCCTGTTACAAGTGTTACGGATCCCTTGTTCAGCATGTGGAATCGGGGTATGGATATCTCTATAGTCATGGGTGATTATCTGTCTTCTGACATGGACAAAAAGAACCTGCGACAGGTGCCAACAACATCTGTGATTAAATTTTGTCAAAGACACATGTTGCGTTCTGCCACAGCCATGGAGCATCTTTATGGGGAGTGCAACGCCAATCTAGACAACATTGAGAGGATGGTTGGTGAGGTAGAATCTGTTAAGTAGAAGTTGTTCGAGGCCGAGACTAACTGTAAAGAATTTCAAATGGCTGTTGAAATGGCCACTTTTGACAAGAAGGAGTGGGAAGGGGCTAGGGTTGCTTGGGATTGTGAGAAAAGAAGGTTGGAAAAGTTATTGGAGGATAAAGAAGTTAAGTTGGCTGAGATAAGAGAAAGGTTGAGTGAATGTCAGATGCGCCTATTCGAGAAAGAGAAAGAGATTGAGGGTGTGAAGGACACTATGCAAAAGGAGATAGATGGGATGAAGGTGACAATGGATCATGCGAACACTGACACTTATGCTGAGGGGATGATGTTTGGTTTTAATAACTGTATTGAACAAGTCCGACTCCAGTTTAGAGATTTAAATACTAGCGAGGACAAGCTAAACCCATACCAAATTGTGAAAGATGGAGCACTATGTGTCGAAGAAGAGGAAATCGATAATGTTTCTTAAGGCGAGTTAGATTTTATTTTGTTTTTCTTTATGATCGAGTTCGCTTGGACAAGTTTGCTTAGGTGAGCTTTGCAAGTTCTCCCTTCTATCTTGTAATGTACTTTTTAATTTAAATAAAGTAGACTCTTCGGTTGAGGACTAGTAATAAATTTTTCTTGTTTTTGTCTTGAACAAGTTTCCATGTAAGGTCTTTGCAATGTCGCTATTTAATAACTTGTTTTTGGAGTGTGGGGGCTTTTTGCTCTGTCACATTCCGGTTTATTATCCTATGGACATTATCATGTTTGATTTCACGGAGGCTTATAGCTCTGCCGTATACCGGTTTAACGTCCTTTAGACAATGTCAGAATGATTTTTTAACCTCATTCTTGATATAAGAAAATATTTCTTAGAATCTAGATTGTTTTATTCATGAAAACTTCGTAACCGAAGTGTGTGAAAAGTCACAACATACTTGAAAATCAAACTCTATGCGCTCACTAACTGAAGTACTTTCATAGATTCACCATGTTCCATGTCCTTAGAATTTCCTTCTTGTCTAAGGTTTGTAGCTTGTATGCCCTTTTTCCTAACACATTGGCAACCCGGTAAGGTCCTTCCCATGTTAGTGCGAGCTTTCCTTCAGACGTCATTTTGTGGCCTATTGATGCGCGTCCGAGTGCTAGATCACCCTCTTTGAATGCCCTCTCCCTTACCCGAGAGTTGTAGTATCTAGCCACTCGCTATTTTTGTGCTACCATCCGGATCGATGCTATTTCTTGTTCGTCCTCTAGCAAGTCTAATTCTGCTAGCATATTTGAGTCGTTCTCATCAGCTTCAAAATGTTGTCTTCTCCAACTTGACTCTCCAACTTCTACTGGAATCATTGCTTATTTGCCGTACATGAGCTTGTATGGAGATTCTCCCGTGGTAGATTGAGGGGTGGTTCGGTAAGCCCAAAGAACATGACTTAGTTCATCGATCCAGTATTTCTTTGCCTTGTCTAATCTTTTCTTCAGCCTTTGAAGTATTACCCGATTTGCTGCTTCTACCTGACCATTGGCCTATGGATGCTCTACCGAGATATAATGAACCTGGATTTGCAGGTTTTCACACATAGTTCGGAAGTTCTTATCTGTAAATTGGGTCCCATTATCCGCAGTTATTGAGAACAGTATTCCAAACCTGCTCATGAAACGGGCGAGGGCTACGATCCTTCCTGCTAGTCTCCGGACATCTTTCACAGACTTGGGTTATGGCATCTCTATTATATCTCGGCATTTTTCAGGGTTAGCCTCAATTCCTCTGTGGCTGATCATATATCCGAGGAACTTGTTTGCCTCTACTCCGAAGGCACATTTGTCAGGGATAAGTCTCATGTTGTACTTCTTTAACTCCTGAAAGATTTCTTTCAAGTCGGTCCAATGATCACCTCCTTCTGCCGTTTTTGCCAACATGTCATCCATATAGACTTCCACATTTCTACCAATCTGTTGTTCGAACACCTTGTTCATCAGTCTCTGGTAGGTAGCCCCAGCGTTTTTTAGGCCAAAAGGCATCACTTTGTAGCATTAATTCCCGTCGTCCGTGATAAATGCAGTTTTTTCTTCGTCATCTGGAGACATTTTGATCTGATTGTAACCAGAGTAAGTATCCATAAAACTCAACATTTTGTATCCTGATGCCCCATCTACTAGTTTGTCTATGTTGGGGAGAGGGTAAGAATCTCTAAGACACACCTTGTTGAGGTTAGTGAAATCTACACACATTCTCCACTTCCCATTATGCTTCTTCACTAAGACAATGTTTGAAAGTCAAGTAGTGTATGTCACCTCTCTTATGAATCCTGCCTCCAACAACTTTTTTACTTCCTCTGTTATTGCTTGTTGTCTTTCTGGTCCGAAAGTTAGCTTCTTCTGTGTCACTGGACGAGCATTCAGATAAATACCAAGTTTATGTGATATGAAGTTAGGATATATCCCCAGCATGTCTGTGGCTGACCAGGCAAATTAATTTGAAAAACTCATGAGTATCTTAGTCAGTTCTTTTCTTGCTTCCTCTGTCAATTGGCCCCCCACCCTTATTTTTTTATTTGTTCCTAACCCAATTTCTACTTCCACCAAGGTCCCCTCCGGTTCTAGTCTTGTTTCTTTTAAATCTTCTTACATCTAACTCAGTATACATAACATTGTAGGGTGTGCCAGCTTTTGACGTACTTGCCACATGTTCTTCAATTCTCAAACTAACACTATAACATTTTCTCATTGCTTCTTGTTGGGCTTGGACCACACGCACCCAACTTTCTTTGGTAGGGAACTTCATTGTAAGGTGTGGTGTAGACACTATCGCTCTTGCTTCATTGAGTGCAGGTCTCCTAAGGAGTGCTGTATATGCTGACTCACAGTCTACTATCAGAAATTAAACAGATATGGAGATTGTGTCCGGAGATTGGCCTAAAGTTACCCACAACTTAACATATCCCTTTACATGCACCCTCTTACCAGAGAATCCGACTAAAGTTCTCAGAAAATATTGAATTTTTGAATCTGGAATTCCAAGGCCTTTGAATGTTTCATAGTACAGTATGTCGGATGAACTCCCTTGATCGACCAGTACACTGTGGACTTCCCAGTTAAAGATCGTTGCCATGATTACCATAGGGTCATCATGGTTTCGTTGAATACCCTGATAGTCTTCTCCACCAACGCTAATAATGGGTTCTCTTATTGAGCCTGCCACATTCATTACCGCCCTTCTGTATTTTTTTCTAGATGAAGAGGTGGGTCCTCCTCCAGCAAATCCTCCTGCTATTGTGGTGATAACACCTGCTACCGGGTGTGGTTCTTCTCTTTGTTGCCTTTAAGGTAGGGGGTGTGTTCGACCATGTTGAACTTGTTGTGGTGATCTTCTTCTTGTTGGGGAGCGGCTCCTTTCTCTTCCCCTAGTTTGATTTCCTTGATTCCTTCTTTCATACTGTNTGCCATGATTACCATAGGGTCATCATGGTTTCGTTGAATACCCTGATAGTCTTCTTCGCCAAAGCTAATAATGGGTTCTCTTATTGGGCCTGCCACATTCATTACCGCCCTTCTATATTTTTTTCTACATGAAGAGGTGGGTCCTCCTCCAGCAAATCCTCCTGCTATTGTGGTGATAACACCTGCTACCGGGTGTGGTTCTTCTCTTTGTTGCCTTTAAGGTAGGGGGTGTGTTCGACCATGTTGAACTTGTTGTGGTGATCTTCTTCTTGTTGGGGAGCGGCTCCTTTCTCTTCCCCTAGTTTGATTTCCTTGATTCCTTCTTTCATACTGTTTCTTCGGACCTCCAGCCATAAATCTAGCTAGCTTTCCTCTTCTTATTAACTGTTCAATCTCATCCTTTAGATCAACACAATCATTAGTAAGGTGGCCAAATTCTCAATGACACACACAATACTTGCTATTAGTTGAACTTGGATGTTGAAATTTTTGTCGAGGCTTGGGCGGGTTGAGCAGGTCTGTCTAATAGATTGTGCCTAATATTTTTCCCCTAGTTTGATTTAGGGGAGTATAATTTCGGTATTTTCCTAGTGGTGGGCCTCGTTGTTCCCCTCCTCTTCTTCTTTCTTCTTTTCTTCCATATGGCTCTCCTTGGTCTTTTCGAGAATTTTGTTGTGGGGATTCATTTTTTCTTTTAGTAGCATTTATCTCTTCCATCCTAATGTACTTGTCTGCTTTGGTTAGTAAGTCATCCAGATTAAGAGGTGGTTTCTTAGCCAGAGAAGCAGTAAATTCACAAGTTCGTAGGTCGGCTATTATAGCGTGGATAGCAACATTGCCACTTAAATTTTTTATCTAGATTGACTCCTTGGTAAATCTGGTCAAGTAGTCTTTGAGTGGTTCACTGGTCCCTTGCTTAAGATTTATAAGGGATGTAGAGGTTTTGAAATGGGAACGACTAGTTGAGAAATGGGCCAAGAATTGAGAGGAAAGATCACGAAAATTGTTTATGAGTCCTGGCTTGAGGGAAGAGAACCACAAAAGTGCTTCCTTTTTTAGTGTGCCAGGAAACGCTCTGCACATAATCGGGTCTGGGGCGTCCGTGAGTAACATAGCCGATTGGAACAAAGTCAAGTGTTCTTGGGGATCCGTGGTACCATCATATGCCTCAAGTTGCGTTGGTGGACGAAAATTCTTGGGTATTGGAGTGCTCATTATGTGTATGGTGAATAGGTGTGATCCATCCCCTAAGACGTAAGGAATAGCAGGTTGATGATTTGGTGGGTAGCCTTAGGCGTAGCTTGTGTCAAGCTGGGGTGGGTGAGGTATGTCGTTAAAAGGATCATACTGTGTGTAGCTAGCTTGAGGTGTATAGATAGATGGATGTGGCTAGATCGGTGGGCGGGGGAACCAATGTGGGTAAGGTTGAGGCGGTCTCTGGTAAAAGTAGTTTGTTGGATGATGAAAAAGAGATGGGGTAAAGGCTGTTTCTGTCTCAGTGGATTGGGTAGGCACCCTTCTTCAGTGCTGCCGCTCATGTTGCAAGGCTGCTTTAAGGTGGAGAATACGTTTGCGTAGCTGTTAAGGAGTAGTATCTTCTTGGTAGTTATTGCTCCCTTGTGGGGTGGGACTACGTTGTAGCTGACCACCTGGTTGAAGAGGCACATAGGTGTTGTTTCGGGTATTTACCATGATAGAAAAAAAATGTGGGATGTAAATCAGTTCCCACAGACGGGGCCAATTGTTGATGCCGGAAATGTCCGGAGCGGATGTACCTGCAATAAGCCAAGCTCGGCAGCGGGCCGAGGAAGACTCTCTGATGCTTAAATTAGAATAGGTATGTGATAAGAGAGATAATCTAGTCTAGGTACAATTTTGATCAATTACCTCCTAGACTGCACTCTGGGTGTATTTATAGTAGTTGTAAAGCTGAACTAGTGGCGCCTTGTCATGCTGAAGATGTGGCGTGTTGTCGACTAGATAGTGGGCTTGGAGCCCAACTAGCTTTGGGCCGGTCTTCATCAGTAACCATATGTAATTAATAAACGATGACCTCATTCATCATAAAAATAGCAACATACAACAAATATACGATAACTAATACAAAGAATAACAATTCTTAATGAAATTTTTGTTTTCTAAACAAAACAAACTTCTCTTAGAAAAATAGAAAAAATATATGCAATTAATATATGATAATAATCACATACCTAATCAAAATAGCCTTCTCTAACTAATACATGATGACTAATATACACAGTAAAATTCTTACCCATAGTAGGATTAGACTTGTGGTTATCATTTATTAATTGCTTGCAGTTGTTCTTTTTTTTAATCAAAGTTTGCCTCATCTAAAATTTTTTAGACTTAACTTTTGGTGCCTAAAAACAAATATATCCAGGTGGGTGCCAAAAGAGTACTTCTTGCTTGGTGCCAGTAGCTACTTTCCAAAATTGCCCTTTTCTTAGAGTAGCAATNTTAATTGCTTGTAGTTGTTCTTTTTTTTAATCAAAGTTTGCCTCATCTAAAATTTTTTAGACTTAACTTTTGGTGCCTAAAAACAAATATATCCAGGTGGGTGCCAAAAGAGTACTTCTTGCTTGGTGCCACTAGCTACTTTCCAAAATTGCCCTTTTCTTAGAGTAGCAATCATGTGTTTCTCAGTAATTATTGTGAATAAACATGCAATGATTATTAGTCAAGACACATAAAAGCGATAATTCTAAGTAAACATCATAGCAATAACCATTGAGGACCACACGATGACCAATGGTCATCATGGACAACAAAGTAATCGTTGTTGAGTGTTTGGTGTTAATTACCACTTTTTTGTGTCTGTTGATTGGTGGTCATTGCATGTTTACATACAATGACCATTGAGAAACAAAACATTACCATTCCAATTAAGAAAAAGTGAATACTGGAAAATATCTATGGCACCAACCAAGAATTATCCTTTTAGCACGCACCTAGAAATTTTCTTTATTTTAGCACCTAAGAATAATTCTCTCAAAAATGTTTGGTCAAGAATTTTCCAAGTGTATTAGCTATCATGTGCTAGTCGTGGATGATTGTTTTCACTAGATTTGTGTTTACTATTTGAATTTTTACTCTATACAAAATTGGATCCTAAGCCACAAAGTACGAATTAGTGGTGAGATGATTAATTAGTTTATAAGAAGTCAAGGGTTTAAACTTTTATACCATCATGCAATAGAAAAAGAAAAAAGAAAAAAAGAGAAATTAGAGTATCTTCAATCATTGTTAACTTCTCTAACAAAAAACATGCCGCTTACAAGATAAGGCATGGGGGGCATATATATGGGAGTGATGCTCCTATAGTGGTAGAAAATGTTAGTAGAAATATCATTTTCCATATAAAAGCTTTGTAGAGCTCCCGCTCCCTGTTTATTCATCTTCCTTTTGTTGTCCTTATGTTTCAATTTTTTTCTTTTGACTTGCATCAAGTGTTGAATATTCATGACAAAAAAAAATCGTTGAATATTAAAACAACTTGCTCTTATTAATGTTGATTATTATTTTATTATTTTTTGTTTATAGGGATTCAACCTAACACCTTTGTTTGGCATTCTCAGCTTAACCATTGAGCTAGAGGGGAACATTTGATATTCCTTCAAGGCTTTAACTTGAGTATACATGCAATTGATTTTCTGAAAGAAGGTATTTATCTTGAAATTTTGGTGTATTATTTTTTCAACGAAGAAAAGTGATATTTAAGCGTAAGACATGTAAATTCTAAATTGTATTAAACAATTTAAATGAATTTAGTTAAATTTGTAGATATTGAAAAAGTTTATATTTACATGTATACAAATCTATGTTGCATGAGTATTTCAAAATCGGTGTTGTATCCATTTTTGAGATGTAACAGAAACTTGAAACTCGTACTGGAGGAGGAAACTCATCTCAACTTCTTTTTCTTTTAAAAAAAAATTGGTATATTTTGAAATTGCTAAAATGTCTATTTTGACATTGTTTTACACTTATTCTCTTCTCCCCCATTAGCTTTGATAATTCACAAAACCAACCTCGATTCTATTCTCTATTGAATTCAAGGAATATGACATGATTTGCTAGTTGAAGCTAGTTTTTCCAATTACTTTTGAGGTAATTATATGGCTTCAACTCCTCTTGAAAAATGAACTACACACACACATGAGGTAGCATACCCGTACCTCATTTTTTTAGAAAATTGCCGTTCTTGCGTTTCGTACCATACCAAGTACGAAACTTGTATCAATAACACACACACATACACACATGAGGTAGCATACTCATACCTCATTTTTTTTAGAAAATTGTCATTCTTGCGTTTCGTACCGTACCAAGTACGAAACTTGTATCAATACCCATGCAACATAAATACAAATAACATTCCATTATCTCAATATGTAGGAATTAGATTGGCTACAGTTATAATGCAGCTTCCATGTGGTGGATTAAAAAAAATACATTTTATTTTTATTTTTATACTTACAATTACAAATATATCCCTTCTTTATATATATTTGCATGTAAAGTTTGGAAAACTGTATATATTCTGACTGAACTCTTCATTTGGCAACAACTTTTCCTTAATTTCACTATAAATCTTAATATCTCTTAGATTGCAATGATGACCAGTAGCTTGGCTATCTTTTTAGATGACTAAAGTTAACTGCATACTTCCATCTTCCTGCAACGATTGATTTGGGTGGGCCAGCTATGTCTGAAGTTTCAAAGGCTAATGTTAAATGCAAATAAAATCAGCAGCATTCTTAGTTTGGACACAGTAATATTACCAAAAAAAAAAAAAAGCTTGGACACAGTAACCACCTGGGAAGAGCAGCCAAGGAAGCTTCTATTAGACACGTCAACAATTAGTTAGTTATTAGCCACGTCAGCTAGTTTGTTAGATATTCAGTTTTAGTTAGTTAGATTCTTATCTCCATCAGCTTAGTTGGTTATTATACACAGCAGAGCCATGTGCTTCTGTTAGATATATATACATGTAATCTGCACCTCATGATTAATTAATTCAGATACAGAATTTCATCTCCTTCTTCTCTCTTCATCACTTCTAGTGTAATATGGTATCAGAGCTCCAATAGCTCTTCCGTCTCTGTGCATTGAAGACGAGTTGTCTTCTCTTGCATACTCTTTGAATTCTGGTTCAGGTCATTGATGGCGAATCCCACCATTGATGATGCTTCGAATCCACTCTTCATTCATCCCTCGGACTCTCCAGGACTCAACCTAGTATCACAGGTACTTACTGGAGACAATTACAGTTCATGGCATAGAGCCATGCGCATGGCATTGCTGGCCAAGAAGAAGCTTGGCTTTGTTGATGGATCTCTGCAGATTCCTGATGAGAGCAACACTCAGTCTTTCTTGGCATGGCAACGAAACAACAATATAGTTGCTTCCTAGTTGCTCAATTCACTGTCAAAAGAGATCACGGCTAGTGTGATCTACTCATCTACAGCTGCTGACATTTGGAAGGATCTGCAAGAAAGGTATCAACAACAGAATGGTCCACGAATTTTCCAACTCAAGAAAGAGTTAGTCAATCTTTCACAAGGCTCCATGACAGTGGGGCAGTATTTCACCAAAATGAAAGGAATTTGGGAAGAAATTGGTGAGTATCGTCCATTTTTCAATTGCAATTGCGGAGGTGCAAGGCCAGTGGTGGATCATCTGCTCCAAGAAAATGTGCTGTGTTTTTCTGATGGGGTTGAATGATTCTTACTCCCATGTCAAGGGACAAATTCTATTAATGGATCCTTTTCCTCCAATTAACAAGGTCTTCTCCCTTGTTGTTCAAGAAGAAAAGCAAAGAGAGATTGGCAATTTGTTGATTCCTTCTGATGCTCAAGCTGCCTATGCAGTCACACATCCTTCAAGAAACCATTATGATGGTTCACATTTCAGAAATGCTTTCGATGGCAAGCAAAGGCATGTCAAGAAAGAAAGACCACTGTGTGCTCATTGTGGTCTCCTTGGCCATACGAAGGACAAATGTTACAAGCTCCATGGATACCCTTCAGGTTACAAAAAAGGTCGCTCAGCAGGTGCTATGAATCAAGTGTCCACTGTTTCACACCATCAGTCCATGGAATCTCCCCAGGAAATGACATCTCAGCAGTATCAGCAATTGATTCAGCTCCTACAAACTCAGTTATCATATGCTGCCATACCTGATATGGATAATTCTGTTGAGTCCACTCCCACTGGTATGATTCTTTCTATCAATACACAGTCTCATTTTCATTCAGATTCATGGATTCTTGATTCAGGAGCAACATCTCATGTCTGTCACTCCTTGAAATTTTTTACTTCTTACAAGACTTTGAGAAACCAATTTGTCATGCTTCCAAATAATTCCAAAGTCTTAGTCTCGGCCATTGGCACTGTCCAACTATCACCTCAATTTCTGTTACACAAAGTACTTTACATTCCGGATTTTCATGTCAATCTCATATCAGTAGCAGCTTTGTTACACCAATGCTCATTAACTGTTACTTTCCACAATGATTCCTTCCTAATCTAGGATCCCAAGCAATTGAGGATGATTGGCAGGGGTAATCTGTGTGAAGGTTTATACATTTACCAAGCTCACTTGGTTCCTCAACAACCTTCTGCTGATATGGGAAGGATCCATGCTGTTCAGAATACTCTAGCTCACTCCCCTATAATTGATCCATCTGATTTACAATTTTACAGCAATTCCACTTGTATTTCAGCTTCAAATAATTCCAGTCATGCACATTTATGGCATGCTAGACTAGGTCATCTGTCTGACAAAGTATTGAAAGTAATCAGTAATAAAATTCCTTTTTCTTATCCCTCGCATTACTCTTCAACTTCTTGTCATATTTGTCCTCTTTCTAAACTTCGTAGACTGTCTTTTACATCCTCACATAACATGTCTATTAATCCATTTGATCTGATTCACTGTGATATATGAGGACCTTATCATCATCCCACTCATGATGGTAAGAATTATTTTCTGACAATTGTTGATGACTGCACAAGATTCACCTGGATTTATCTGTTGAAGCATAAGTTCGAAGCAACATCTTCTATCATTCACTTCTTTGCCATGGTTAAGACTCAGTTTGGCAAGCCAATCAAACAAATCCGGACAGACAATGCCAAAGAGTTGGCTTTAACAGATTTTCTGCAACAGGAAGGAGTAGTTCATCAGTTTTCTTGCCCATATAGACCTGAACAGAATTCGGTTGTTGAGAGGAAACATCAGCATTTGTTGAATGTAGCAAGATCTTTGATGTTTCAGTCCAAACTTCCTGTCAGTTTCTGGGGTGAATGCATTTTGACAGCGGTTTTTCTTATTAATCGCACACCTTCTCCACTGCTCAAGCATCAAAACCCCTATCAACTTCTTTACCAAAAGGCACCAAATTATGCAGCATTCAGGGTCTTTGGTTGCCTTTGTTATGCCTCTACACCTCTCCATGTCAGAAACAAGTTCTCTCCACGGGCAGTACCTGCCATCTTCATGGGATACCCTATTGGCTACAAAGGATACAAACTCTATAATCTTCAAACCAGAAAATTCTTCATTTCCAGGGATGTGATCTTTCATGAGCAAGTGTTTCCCTTTCAGGCTTTGCCTTCCTCTTCTGACACACTGGACATTTTTCAGAACCTAAGCATTCCCATTCCTCAATTTGATTCTGTTGGTTCTTCTTCTCCTGCTCCAGCCACTTTTGCTCCTGTTCCTACACCAGTTGAACCTGCTCCAGTTGCTGTTGTTCCTCCAGAACCTTCTCCAGTTGCTGTTGTTCCTCCAGCATCTTCTCCACCTGTCACCATTCTTCCCACAAGAAGGACTAGCAGAACCCTCAGGCACCCCACATATTTACAAGACTATGTGTGTTCCCTGTCACAACCTGCCACTCCTTACCCTATCCAGCAATTGGTGACTTATGACAGATTGTCCCCTAGCTATAAACATTTTGTTTCCCAAGTGGCTCACATCTATGAACCCCAATTTTACCATCAAGCTATCAAATATCCTGAGTGGAGGTCAGTTATGCAGGCAGAATTAGATGCCCTTGAGGCCAACAATACCTGGATAGTAGTATCCCTTCCAAAAGACAGACACACCATTGGCTGTCGATGGCTCTACAAGGTCAAGTACAAGGCTGATGGGAGCTTAGATCGATATAAAGCACGTTTAGTGGCTAAGGGTTATACACAACAAGCAGGGATTGATTTCCTAGACACCTTTTCACCAGTGGCCAAAATAACCACTGTCAGATTATTGCTCTCAGTTGCAGCAGTCAGAAAATGGACAATGGTCCAACTTGACATTAACAATGCCTTCCTCAATGGCGATTTATTTGAGGAGGTGTATATGCAATTACCTCTGGGTTATTCAGTTAAGGGGGAGCACCAAGTTTGCAAACTTAACAAATCTTTATATGGCTTAAGACAAGCCTCACGCCAGTGGTTCCACAAATTTTCAACCACCTTACTTCAGCATGGCTTCTCTCAGTCTCACAGTGACTACTCGTTATTTACAATTGGCAAAGGTACCACACAAGTCATTCTTTTAGTCTATGTTGATGACATAGTCCTTGCAGGCCCTAATGCTCAAATGGTTCATCAAGTGCAGCAGCTGCTACAAAAGCTCTTCAAGCTCAAGGTTCTTGGAGATTTAAAGTACTTTCTTGGCTTGGAGATAGCTCATTCCACCAAAGGCATCTCTCTCTCCCAGCGAAAGTACACATTACAGTTATTAAAGGATACTGGTTTTGCAGCTTCCAAACCCATGTCAGTACCAATGGAGCCTAAATTGAAACTTAGTAAGACTGATGGGGAATTATTACCAGATGCTTCTATGTATCGCAGATTGCTTGGTCGACTCATGTACTTGACCATTTCCAGACCAGATATTAGCTATGCTGTCAACAAGCTCAGCCAATTCATGTCTTGTCCTCGAGCTCCCCACCTAGCAGCTATGCACCATCTTCTCCAGTACCTCAAATCCAGTCCAGGCCAAGGCTTATTTTTTCCTTCTACCTCTTCTCTCAAAATTACTGCTTTTGCTGATGCAGATTGGGGAAGTTGTGTAGATACCAGAAAATCCACTACAGGTTACTGTGTATTCATTGGCAATTCCTCCATCACTTGGAAATCTAAAAGGCAGCCCACTGTCTCCAGGTCTTCTGCAGAGGCTGAGTACAGGGCTCTGGCTTGTGTTACAAGTGAACTCTTATGGCTGCGCCAGTTGTGCAGAGTTTTTGCCATTTCAGTTCCTTCAGTCATGGTCTTCTGTGACAACCAATCTGCTATCCACCTTGCTTCTAATCCTACATCTCATGAGCGATCCAAACATGTTGATATTGACTGCCACTTCATACGTGAGCATGTCAATTCTGGTTTTATCAAGCTTATCCATGTCCAATCTCAACATCAGATAGCTGACCTATTAACCAAGGCACTCCCTGCAACTCAATTCAAATTCTTATTGTCCAAGTTGGGAGTATTAGACATTTATCTCCCACCTTGAGGGGGAGTATTAGACACGTCAACAATTAGTTAGTTATTAGTCACGTCAGCTAGTTTGTTAGATATTCAGTTTTAGTTAGTTAGATTCTTATCTCCATCAGCTTAGTTGGTTATTATACACAGCAGAGCCATGTGCTTCTGTTAGATATATATACATGTAATCTGCACCTCATGATTAATTAATTCAGATACAGAATTTCATCTCCTTCTTCTCTCTTCATCACTTCTGGTGTAATAGCTTCACATAGCTGTGTTCCCATGGTTAGCATTTCGTTACATAATCTCTTACTCTTTTTTTTTTGGTACTTTTAGATATAATTTTAGATTCAAACACAGAACTTATAATCTCTTACTTTGAGCTTGTAAAACTTAACTCATAAGGGTCACAAAATCTCTATCATTTCAACACCAAGAAACGTCCAATGTCTACCTAAAGTCCTTCCAAATTTAAAACCTTGTATAGATCTAATTGAAATCCCTCTTCCCATGTAGACAAACTCCCTGAAAATGCAGAGGCCACACCACATTGTACCATATCTTAAGAAAGCTTTTGATGGTCTTGAAGAACCCGTGGCTATGTTTTTAGAGACAAACCAAGCCTAATTGGATTATTTATGACTTTGCACCTCGCTAGTTACCACCAATCAACACGTTCTTGGCTGTGCTCAAGGGTTTGAGGTCCAGTAAGAGCATTATTGGAAGATGAAAAATCGTAATTACTCTATCCCTTAAATGACATTAGTCTCAAGCTCAATTGGGTAAAATAAGGGTACTCGTTGTATTAACTCAAAAAAAAAAAAAAAAAAAAAAAAAAAAANAAAAAAAAAAAACCAAACTTGGCATCTCAGCAATCTTTTTCTTCATTTTAGTGCATTTGGTGCATCATAATTACATTCTTGATACCTTGATGTTATGTCTTTCTTGGTGGTATAATTTATTGTTGCCCGTATCTTCTGAGTATGATCTTTGGCTTCAATTCTAGGGATTCGTGTTTATTCTTGGTTGTTTTAAAATATATTTGAGATGGTAAAAGGGCTTAATGTTTTCCATTATTTTCTGAATAAATTGATTATGTGAGTAATTGAATTACTACAAAAACCTCTTGGATTGGGTCTAGTTGAAAACCATCCAAATGGGACCCTTTTCTAAAACAATTTGCTAATTGCATAAAATGAATTGTTTCCACCCTATTTGATTTTGGACAGAAGACCAAGGTCCAGTTGGTTTCTTCTCTATTATATTTATATATTGACTTTGATGCTTCCACCGGAAGCTAGCTATTTACAAGAAAAAAAAAAAAAAGTACTTGTTGCCCTTTATAATTAATCAAGTGGACACTTATTTTCTTCTTTTTTTTTATCCATTTTTTATTCACATGGCTAATTTTAAATAATAATTTTTTTTTTTATTTTTTTTAATGTGAGTCCTTTTATAATAATTCTCTCAACTTTGTTTGTTACAATAATGTGAAATTATAGGTAATTTTAAATAGATATATGATTATATTTCTATTACTTTTTATCCAATAATAATTTTTTTATGTGATATGTAATAATTATTATTAAACTTTGATCAAATTTACTTAAAAAGGTATATCTGATTATATAGTATTAATTAATATTTAAGACAATTTTCATGCTATATTTCATTAGAAACAAGAAAATATATATCTTTAACTACAAAGTATTATTACTTTGTCTATATAATTAACTTTGACTATATCTATGTGAGACACAAAAATTAGATAATTGACTCATGTATTATATACAAAGAAGGCACTAAAAATTTTCCTAAGACTTATCAGCAAAGTAAAAATAAAACAAATATTCCCAAGTTTAGAAAGGAAGCGGAAATTGCTTGGAGGTGCAAGTACATTTTCTATAGGTGCTATAGGCGTAGATACCTTGCTTTTTTTTTTTTTTTTTTATTTTAGTTGCAACTCCAAGTTGAACATGGAACCTACAAACTCTAAGTATGATCTCAATATCACTCAACCAAAGACTGTATAGTTAGAAGTAAAAATTTAATCTCTTTCTTTGAATATAATTTGTTAAGAAAAATAAGAAAATTCTATTTTAACAAAGATTTGAATAAAGAAAATAGATTAAATTTATTTTTCTTATAGTATTTTCTTGGTTTTAACGATAAAGGTATCCTCGGGTTAACTTTTGCACACAAAGACTAAGACCTGCTTTCTTATAGTATAATAATATAGAAAAGTTTGATAATGCCAACATATAATTCTTCGGTATTAATGACATGAACATGTTGAATTATTTCTTACCATTTTCAACAATAATATTGTGGCCATCTAATTTCTGCATATACTACAAAGATTACAATAACAATTTAGAACATATATTACTAAAAAAATATCAAAATCATAAGCAGGATCTATCAAAAATTATGCAAAGATTTGGGATTTTTTTTCACTTAATAAACTGAATTATTTTATCTGAAAAAAGGTACATTCTAAGGAATATGTCAATAATTGATTATTAGGAATTGATCATCCCTACATATTAAATTATACTTCCAAAATATACTTTTCATGTAAAATCATCGTAAATTAAAATGACTAGCCAAAAAAAAAATCATCATCAAGGCCAAAGAAAATCATAGACATAAATGAAGGGCCGTGACTTATAATAATTTTACTTTAATTACCTTCTTACCTTTTTTTTTTGGTATAATTCAATCACGAAAAACTATTTGTCACCAGTTTATATATTTCCATGAATGATGAAAGACAACTATGACACATAATGAAGAGAGAAGATCAAACTATGAAGAAAGAAGGAAGGAAACCACTTGTGAATAGGGGTGTAAGCTAAACAAGTCAAACTGGTCAAATGATTGAACTGAACCGGATTGGGGAAAAACTGAACCGAACCGAGGGTGTCGGTCTGGTTCTCGGTTTCATTTTCTAAAAAACCGAGGGTTCGGTTCGATTCTCGATTTTAATAAAGGAAATCGAAAATAAACTAGACCAAACCGAGTAGGCTAAAACAATGTTGTTTTGGTTATTTTGAAGTGAGTGCTTTTTGAAATGGCTAAAACCGATTCAGCTTTTTGCTTTCTTCTTGTTTAAATTTGGAAAAATGGCTTGTGCAAATTTTCTAACAAAACCGACCAAACCAAACCAAACCAGACTAGTTCGGACCGGTTTGGTTTTACTCTCAAAATTTTAAAAAACCGAACCAAACCAAACTGATATGGTTTGGTCGGTTTGGTGTCAGTTTGGGGTATAAACTTGACCGATTACACCCCTACTTGTGAGACATCAGCTGGGCTTCCAAGAAAAATACCATAAACTTTGAATTCTATGAGTAGGCTTGGCCTATTTCTTCTCTTATTTTTTTTTTTCTCTTGCTTTTCCCTCAACCCAAACATAAGGTTTTCTATTCAAATCTAAAATCGTAGCTAAAGTACCTAAAAACACAGGATAAGAAACACCATGTGTAACCTTGACAATGAACCATGTACATTTGTGGTGATGGCCCTTGCAATTGTGTTGTAGTATAGACTTGCAGCGGCATAGAGAAACCAATGATGCAATTGACTTATTGGCAAAATAAACTAGGGTGGTAACATTAAACAGAGAAGCTAAATAAATGACAATTCATTCTATACAAAAATTAATAATTAGCATCATTAATTTGTTTGGTGTTTAATTAAGTAGTTTATTATTGTGTTGATATGCTTTTGGTTTACATATTCTGCTGCATGTCTGTGACTAACCCACTTAAATTCTTCTCATGCATTGAATAATCATAAAGGAGCTTATTGTTTCCTTGTAACTAAGTAGTGTAATTAAATTTTTTCTCTTTTTCCAATTATGATATGTTTACTGCTAAATGATGTTTATTTATCTGTATTTGGGGTTGGATTGGTGTTTAGTTTTGTTGCAACTTTAGCATAACAAGGACAATTTATTAATTTTCATATACTTCAATGCCTTTACTATATATGGAAATTGGTATATTTATTATGCTGCTCAATGCTCCTTTTACTGTAGAAAGCTATTATGACTTTTCCAGAAGAAACAAAATAAAGATGGTGTATAAAGATATATTTATCTTAGTCTTGTCAGCATAAACACTTGGATTCACACATTTTGTGAGATTTTTTAATAGGGGATTCTGTATCTCTTTGACGTGGTAACATGATAATTGTTGCCATAGAATTATTTAATTTTAACTGTTTATTTTTAATGTTCAAGATTAATTATTTTTCACATCAATAATTCTTATACTATCACATTAAAAAGATATTATATACCTTCATGGTATGTGAAAAAAATGTCCTTTTCAACATATTTAGAATTTAAAACTGTTACAAAATTTCACTAATAATATATGAAATTCGTTTGGTAAGCGACTAAGCAAGACCAAGTTTAAGATTTACACAAAATACTATGACTTTTCTTTTACATATATAATATTCTTTCTCCGTATTATACTTACAAAGACAATTTCATGTCGTGTACTAGTCAATATAATTAACTACGTACCCAATACATAAGACCCAAATAAAATATAAAAAAAAAAAATAGGTTCTAAATATTGATTGAATTTAGCTATATTGCATCTTAAAATGAAAATATTGATATGTCTATGTATGCATTAGAAACTCCTTAAGATCGATCAAAAACATATAAGAAGATAATGACTAAAATACATTGATTTTCTTTTTGATTATTCCTCAATTTTTTTATGACATCTATTCATTTAATATTTTTTTATGATTTCAAAAGTACATTTTATAATTAAAAAAATAAGGCATACTTCAATCAATGGATTATTTTTAAAATACTTTAAAATCAGAGTGGAGTAGGTATTCACATTCTACCTCCATTGTCCATTTCAAATTCTTATGTGTTAAATTTCTATATGTTGTTGTATTCTTGCTCACAGAACTCACATCATACACTCAATATTTACTCACACACCACATAGTAGCAATCTACAAATTTTTCACAATTTTTTTTTTTTGAAGCAAAAACTAGAGAGTTTGAGGGAAAAACACAGAATATCTTCATTAGGCTCACAATCAGAGAGGAACAAAGTTTAGGTATTGACATTCTACATCCATTGCCCATTTCAAATTCTTGTGTTAAGTTTTTCCATTGGGCTCACGTTTACTCACACCACATAGTTGCAATGTGCCAGTTTTTTACAAAAGGTTTGTTTTCTTCTTTTGCTTCAATTTTTCATTTTGCACAAAAATTGAAAAGTTAAAAATTTAGTGTAGAAAAATCTGAGTAGAGGGGTGGCGTTGATGGTGGTGGTTCCACCAAGGAAATATAGACGGGTCTGAGAGGAAATCTGAAGAGAGAAAATATAAAAAATACAAATTTAGGATGCAATGAGATTTTTAGAAAAAAAATAAGGAAAAAGAGAAGAGTGGGTGGTGCTAGCTACTGATGGTGGTAACCACCACCTCCATACCCCAGTCGGAGTAGAAATTTTAGAGAGAGAAAGTAAGAGTTTAGAGAGAAGAGAAATGAAGTCAAAAATTTTGAAGAAAATAAAGAGATAGAGAGAGGGGATTCACTTTCATACCTCCAATTTGACTTGGGGTCTTGCGTTTTGTCTTCTGTTTCCTTTGCCCTCATCTTGATCTTATGCCTTTTTGTTTCTTTTATTTACTTCATTTTAGTTGTTTCTTTGCAAATGACTTTATTGAACCAATTAGGGGCAGCCCCTTCTTTATGATTGGGTTTTTCTTAGTGTCTATAATGGTAACAAGCTGACCATGGGTGCAAACTAGTGAGACTAAATTGTTTTTATTTGTCATGTTTAAATTGGTGGTCTCATTTTATGCATATGTTTTATTATTTGTTGCATTCGGGTGACTTATTCAATTTCGGAAGGCTTTCTATGCTGTATTTCATTATCATTTCATCTTCTTATCTTGTCCTTTTATACTTGAGATGCTTGCATGAATAAATTTTTATGATGAAATAAGTTAGGGAATAATTGTTATCATGATAGAATGTGTTTCAAAATTTAAATCTTTAACATGACATTCTATTGTTGTCAATCTGCTTATGTATTGCTAGGGGCAGATTTAGAATTCTTATGTAATGTGGGCCAAAAATATATATGCATAAAGGCTTTACTAGACTTTCTTTATTAGTTTGACAGTCTCATCTATTTATAATAACTCTCATCTTTAATAGATGGTGGAGATTATTACAAATGTCCTTAATGGATGGTTACCAAATGCCCTTAATATATGGTGGAGATTATTCCAAATATCCTTGATGAATGGTAGAAATTGTTCTAAATGAATAAGTTTGAGGTTTAAAAGTTTCCCACCTCCTTTCCTCCAAAATATCTAAGAAAAATATATGTATATATAAAAAATAATTTAAAGAGAAATGAATGATATATTTACATATTAGTACTTGTTTTAAACACGTTCTTTCCATTTGGTCTTGATTAAATATTTTCTTTATAAATTTGACAAAACTCACTTAATTTTTAAAGGTTTATCCTTTTGTTTATTAAAAACAAAGAGTGAAATTCATGTAATATTTATGCTTAATTGTAAATTTTTTCCTTTTATTTTGTCTAAATGAATTATTTGATTTCTTCATTTGAAATTCAAGCAATTTAGTCATCCTATTTGCCAAAACATTATAATTTTGTTTTCCACCCTAGGAGGGCATATGGTAGACAGATTATTTTTAATTTTTTGGGAATCTCAACTTGGGAATCCTAAGTATTTTGGAAAAAATAATTTTTTTAAANACTTGGGAATCCTAAGTATTTTGGAAAAAAGAATTTTTTTAAAAAAAACATTCCCATTGCTGAGAACATTTTTTTGGCTAACTTTTCCATAAAAACATTCCCATGGGAGATGAGAAACCAAGATTCCCATGGCTGTAAGGAAATTTTTAAGATGTGAAAAGGCATCGCTGACCCTTATCTTTCTCAAACACTCACCTAGCTCTGATACTCCCCATCTTCCTCTACCACCATTGGAGCTCAAAAAACATGAACCCAAAACCAATAATACTTATTTTTGGCTTTCTCCTTCTTCGTCGTCTCATCGAACTCTGCCTCTCACCATCGATTTCCTCTCTTCCTCACGTTTTTCTCTCTCTTTCTTCTTCATTCCCCTTTTTCAACCAAATTTTCTATCTGGTTCTCAATTGTTGGTCTCTCCCTCCATTCTTTTTGCTTTGAAAATTTTCTCTCTGTCGATGGTTCTCTCTTCTTTCCTTTTCCTTCCCCTAATTTAGTTTCTTTTTCTGTCATGTTCTATCCTCTCTTTCTTCCTTCCTTACTTTTGCTATTTGCTATTTGCTTTTACTTGTTTTTTTATAAAATCAAATAATTAAATTCAAATAAAATATGAACTAATAAAAGAGAAAGGTACAGATAAAATAAAATAAAATGGAAAGCATTAAAAAATTAATAAAAACACAATTTTTTAAAAAATAAAGATTCATTAATTATAGGAAGTAATACTATTTTTTAATTAAAATAAATAAGGGTATTTTTAGAAAAAAAAAAAATCAAGGTTCCCAAAAAAATTATATTTAAATCAAACAATGGTATAACAAATTCTCAAGAAACATTGTCTTCTATTTCCATGAATGTTTAAAGTCAATTAAATATAGTTGTCACATTTTCAAGAATTAACAATCCCAAAAAATATGATTCTCAAGATTGAAAAGAGAATCCGCTTATCAAATACTCTCTAACTATCATCTAGTTATAGACACGATTTATTGTGGCACTGAAAAATATCATTTATTAATTAATCATTAATCTTTTAGCCAATCTTAAATTAAACCTATCTAAATTTACAATTAAATAAAAAGAAGGGGAAAAAAAAAGAAAAAAAGAAAAAACTAGTGCATAGAACGATAGAGAAAGAGAACGGAGAGTGGGAGAGTAAGAGAACAGATAGAGAGGAAGAAGAGAGGGTTGAGTGAAGGAGTATGAAATAAAGATGGAGACAGATCTAGAGCAAGAGGAATAGAAACAGAGACCTAAGCAGAGAGAAAGGGAGCAGATCGAGAAAGACAAATGAAATTTCAAATGAATATATGATAATCCTTTGTCTCCTTACTTCTGGGTAATCTTCTGTGCGAGAGTCAGCCTCTCTCTCTTTCTTCTTCTTCTTCTTCGTATCTCTCTTTTAGTTGCTGAATCGGAAAACGACGGTTAATTCGCGTGAGGGATTGGAATTTCTTCTTCCGTTTGAGCCAAGTGCAGTTGCTGAACGGGGAAGAAAGAAGAAGATGGTTAATTCCCATGAGGGAAAAGAGATTCGGTTAAAAAAAATAAAAATAAAAAATTGATAAGAATGACAAAATTGCCATGGTCATTTGTTGAGAATGGTAAAAATATCTTTTAAAGGTTTTTAGGTTNTTCGTATCTCTCTTTTAGTTGCTGAATCGGAAAACGACGGTTAATTCGCATGAGGGATTGGAATTTCTTCTTCCGTTTGAGCCAAGTGCAGTTGCTGAACGGGGAAGAAAGAAGAAGATGGTTAATTCCCATGAGGGAAAAGAGATTCGGTTAAAAAAAATAAAAATAAAAAATTGATAAGAATGACAAAATTGCCATGGTCATTTGTTGAGAATGGTAAAAATATCTTTTAAAGGTTTTTAGGTTTTAGCTTATTTCTCAAAATATTTTCATTATTCAAATTAAAAGTTTAACTGAAAATGGAAATCGGCTAAGCAAATAGACTATATTTGGTTCTTAATTCACACCCATTGGTTCCTCCAAGAGCAAAGCATTATTCTTGCTGTAGTCACTAGTCAGAGATAACAATTACAATTTAAAACTATGAGTAATTACAAAAGAAGTGTTGAGTGTTTCTCCCCAATGTCATGTGGTGACCCATTGGGCCCCTTTTCCTGTTGCAAGTAAAAGGAGTCCTCAAGAGGACATTCCTTCCTTGGATTTTTGTTCCGTGATAAAAATCGATGAGAATTTTTTTTTTCTTATAGTGATCCTCTATATTTATTCTTTGAATAATATAATGTCCAGCATTCATATATATATATATATATGTTATTGAGAAATAGTCAAAATATATATATTTTTTAATTTTATTATATTATAAGCACGGTGGATCTTTATAAATCAAGTGCTGATTTTTTTATTTATTTTTTTTACTTTCATCAAGTGATTTATTCGTACATTTTACACAATTTGATCCTAGTTATTAGCAAAATTAAATGTTATGTGTTGATCTCATGAGAAATCTCCCCACCCTTCAGCTAGTCTTGAGTCCTTTTCATTTGTCATATATACAGCACATGAAATTTTTCTAGGACGAAAGTGTGAGAAAAGCTACTATTTGGACAATTGAGTAATTAATTTTTTTTTCTTTTACTGTTAGGCAGATAGAGCTAGATTTTTTTTTTTCTTTTTGTTGAGATATGAGAGAATGAGGATTTGAACTTAAGATCTTAACTTTTTGAGAGATCCTTGGACTGATTGTGCTTGTTGTGATTATGTAATTAAGTAATTAACTTGAATTATTGAAAGATTTATTGAATAATGAGAACAAAAATTACAAGGAGTTATCCTTCTTAGTGTCATTTTCCTTTTTTGTAATTAAAATAAAAAGGAAAGGAGAAAAATTAACCAATATGTGTGGGCTAGTTGTCATCAGAGCTTTGTGTAATATATATGTATATATATAGAAGCGGTTTAATCTTCATGCAGTGAAGAACCTAGTTATTTAAGCAACCATTAAAAGAAATCATTCCATTCTCAGGAATTCTTTATTTACTTATGTGGGAATGAATCCTTTTGTAGGTTGCATCACTTAAGTTAGAGGCCTTGAAAATTTCTTCAATCAATTTCAAGAATATATGACACGAACAACTCGCTTCAAGTTCTTTTCCTCCAAATTTGACAAGCTTAATTATAGAGGACTGCAGAAACGTGGAACATCTCTTCTCATACTCTGTGGCTAGAGTTCTTGCAAAACTTAAATACCTGGAGATCAGCAAGAGCAAAAAGATGGAGGAGGTAATATTCAAAGAAGAAGGGCCAAACAAACGCCATGATGAGGTAGATTTGTTTTGTTCTTCTAAGGTTGTTGTCTGTTTGAGCTTTCTATTTGTTACTCACTACTGATAATGTAATTTGCTATAGGTTATATTTCCAAACTTGGAGACAATGGTAATCTCTGACATGGATAACTTGATGACGATATGAAATGATCAACTTGCTCCAAATTCCTTTTGCAAATTGAAGAAAGTTGAGATTCAAAACTGTGAGAAACTCAACTATTTTTGAGTCTTACATTCTCATTAATCTACAGAGTTTGGAGACATTATCAGTTACTGATTGTAGTTCACTGAATGAGATATTTGGACTAGATCTTACAGAAGTTCACGACAGAGTTGATATGCAATTAAAAAAATTTATTTCGGTTGCCAAAACTGAAGCATATATGGAGTAGAGACCAACAAGGACTCTTCAAGTTTCAAAATCTACAAGCGGTACAGGTTGTTTCATGTGAGTTGTTGCCAAATATATTCGCAGCCTCTATAGCTAAAGATCTCCTACAACTCAAAGAACTATGGATATGAAATTGCAAAGTAGAAGCAATTGTTGCAATGGGGAATTCGAAAGTTTCCTGTTCCCTCAAATGACTTCCTTCCAGCTTGTAAATTTAAACGAGCTAAAGTGCTTCTATCCAGACATACACACTTTGGAATGCCCCATGTTGAAGGAACTAGAAGTGTTAAATTGCCAAAAAGTAAAGCTTTTTGGAATGAGAAGTAAAATTTTGACAGATCACAAGCAGTAGACCAATTAGAAGTTGGAATCCACCAACCACTCTTCTCCAATGAAAAGGTACGAATCTTGATAATGAGTATTGTTGTTGATGCTACTACCATATTACAATTTACATAATTGTGAGCTTAGTCCCTTTTTAATTGCTTCTTTCTTATGTGTTTCTCAGGTCATTCCCAGCTTAGAAATAATAACAGTAGACAATAGGGACATCGAGAGAATATAGAAAGGCCAATTTTCACTAGATATTCTGCGCAAATTGAGGTATCTTCGGCTCTCTAATTTGAATGAGCCTAAAATCTTTTCGTATTGGCTTCTTGTAGATACAGTATTTTTTCCGGGTCATTTGATAGTTAAAAATATATTTAAGAAAATTGGAGATAAATTTAAATTTTTAATTAATGTTTTCATTTGTTTGGGCTTTTATATTAAAAAGAAAACCTAAGTCTAATCCATTGTCTCACTAAGCCCATTTTTATTTAAGTCCACTTGGTTCATTTTTGTTATTTTTCTTAATTATGTAAATAATTGATGAAACATATAAATATATTCTATAAATTTACTTTTGGCATCATTAGATCTAAACGAACCAATAGGACAGCAAGGAATAGATTTCCTTCTCTCCCCATTGGTCCAACCTTGGATTTTTCTTTCTTTTAATTGAATAACTAAGTATTTAAGTAAAGAAAAGCAAGTAAAAAAGAGAAAAGATGAGGGGGGCAGCAGTTAACTAAAGGGGCAAAGCAGAAAACAAAGGAAGGGAAGAAAAGTCAAAACAAGGAGAACCACCCAGGGTCCATATGCAAGAACCTGTGTTGCACGGAGACGGGTACGCGTTTTGTCTCCTGTACTGGTACGAAACGCGGGGACGGCAATTTTTAAAAAATTGAGGTACGGGGATGCCACGTAATAAATATATATATATATATATATATATATATATATATATATATATATATATATGTTTAATTAGTTGTTTTTGTATGAAAACTTTGCAAACTCATGATGCTCGAAATTGACCAACATGTATATAATTTTTCAAATTTTGAATTATTTCTATTCTATGCTTCACTTTTCCTTTCAAATTTTCAAACTTTTTCAGCTGCCCTACGGGCCTACCCCTTTTTCATTGCAAGTCTACCTCAAGTCTTATCACTTTTTGATATTTTTATTTCTTTTACTTCTTAATTTATCTTCACTCCTCATTCCTTCCTCACATCTTCTTCTCTTCCAAAACCGAAAGACTCTCTCTTTCTCCCTTTCTTTCTGCATAGTATCTATCCTTCACTTCCAATGCTCTCTCTCAAATAATTTCATCCTAACAACCCAACAAGAAGCACTAAGAAGAGCATCAAGGTAGAGATCATTGGACACATGGTGTGCTGATAGCAAATATGGTCTACTACTTTACTCCCTCCCCTCTCTGCCATCCAAAACTCAGGATTCGTGCACACAAGACAGATTTGGTGATGTGCTAGTTTTCCTTGTGTTTGAGTGGCAAGAAATTGAGAAAATTCACAAAACTCCTGCAATTCTTCAAGCTACTGGAACTATTGTAACCAACCAATACTCACAATATGTTGGCCAATAGTTGGTCTACTTCTTCCTCAGTATGCAATTGGTTTGGAGTCACTTGCGAATTGCGATGTCTCAAATGATTTTCAACATCTCAGTCAGTGGAACGCGTTTCCGGCATGTCCCCGAAACGGGTACGTGCTGGAAATACACGTCGCCGTGCTTCTAAGGCAAGAACCAATAGGCAAAGTGAAAAAACAGTTTTTCCTTCTTAAAGGCAGAGAGCAAAATTTAAAAAGGGGGAGAGAAGAGAGCAAATTTGAAGAAGAGAGAAAGGAGAGCTCGGTAAAGAGCAACCAAGAGGGAGTGAGTGAGAAAAATAAAACTGTAATCTATTGAGACCCTTGAGTCTCATTCCTTGGATTTTTTAAAGCCAAGATCACTCTCTGAATCCTCTCTTGCTCTGTTTTCTTTTCACCAAAGAAGTGGAAGCTGCGTGGAAACAAGGCGTGATTTCAATTGTTATAGAATAGCATGAAATGGATTGTTGTATCCCTTGGATAATTTCTGGTTTGCTAGTTTACTGTGCTTGTTCTTCCTTTTTCCATTTTTACTTCTTTATCTCTATGATGCTTGTTTGTTTTTTTTCTTGAAGATTTAAAGTTGTAGCATGTTTATTATCAAATTCTGAAATCCATGCTTGATCATATAGATTTTTTTGGTTCAAGGTCCTAAGTATGAGGTTGAAGCTCTAATTATTAACCTCTTTGTCTCTATTATGCTTAAAGATTTAATTGTAAGATTCTATCTTCTTTCCTTCCCATTTTTGGAGAGTTGAGTAGAGACTCTTTGCCTTGGATTTACCTCTGATTTAATCTTTTATTATTGAAATTAGTTCACATTTTTCTAGACATGTGTTTATGGAAGGCTTGCTGTTTGTGTTTTCATTCATATTTTTATATGTGGTCAGCTTTGAGAATTGCAATTGTCATTGCTGGTTTGATTATGCCCTCTTTTTTAGACTTTGAGTAGGTTTTAGAATTGCATTGTTAGGGGTAGATGACATTTGTTTCATGATTTTTTGTCTTCAATGTTGTAAACGCATGATTAGTCATGATTTATTTTCTGGTTTTCTTTAGGACGTTTGTGGAGTTATTTATCCTTCATTTATGATTAATTTCTTGGTTGTTTAAGTATGCTTCAAGGATGGTTTTAATTGTAGTTTTTTGTGCCATCTTTGGATGGGTCCTTAGGCCATCTTGGGAGATTTTCTGCATGGGTTTTCCTGCTGTTCTGGATATGTTTATTCTTTGCCTAGATTTTGGGATTGTAAATAGCATGGAATGACTCTTTATCCTGTATGGAAAGATATTTCTAAGAGTCCAAATAGCTTCTATCTAGCATATTGAGTATTAATCCCATACTATTTTAGTGTCAATTTGGCTCCATTTTGTTTTGTCATGAAAAGAATATTTGTACATTTTTTTCATTGTTGTCAGTTCTCCCTTGGCAATGCTCAGTGTTTTAATTGTTTTTGGAGCTAAAAAAATCGGATTTAAGTGAGGTTGGTCTAATTAGAACCATAAGATGTACGGCTTCAATGTGCGCAATTTTTAGATTTTTTGCATGTGTACTTTACTGCCAGTTTAAGTTTGAACATAGCTGTTTAATGTTACACTGACACTGGTGCCCTATCCCTGGCAGTGTTCGGTTTTTCATTTGTTTCTAAAGTTGTACATCTCTATTTTATATGGTTCTCATCTCATTAGAACAATAAGATATGTAGCTTCAATTTGTGAAATTTTTAGACTTTTTTCATATGTATTTTACTGCCAGTTTGAGTTTGAACATAGCTGCGTAATGTTACATTGACACTGATGCCCTATCCCTGGCAGTGTTCAGTGTTTCATTTTTTTATGAAGTTTTACAGTTCTATTTTACGTGGTTCTTATCTCATTAGAACCGTAAGAGGAGTAGTTTCAGTGTGTACAATTTTTAGATTTTTTGAATGTATATTTTACTGCCGGTTCGAGTTTGAACATAGCTGCGTAATGTTACATTGACACTGATGCCCTATCCCTGGCAGTGTTCGGTGTTTTATCTTTTTTCTGAAGTTGTACAGCTCCATTTTATGTGGTTATCATCTAATTAGAACCGTAAGATGTATAGCTTCAATATGTGAAATTTTTAGATTTTTTGAATGTGTAATTTACTGTCAGTTCGAGTTTGAACATAGATGCATAATGTTACACTGACACTGATGCCCTATCCCTGGCAGTGTTTGGTGTTTCATTTTTTTCTGAAGTTATACAGTTCCATTTTACGTGGTTCTTATCTCATTAGAACTGTAAGATGTGTAGCTTAAATGTATACAATTTTTATATTTTTTGAATGTGGTGTTTACTGCCAATTCGAGTTTGAACACAGCTGCTTAATGTTACACTGACACTAATGTCCTATCCCTGGCAGTGTTCGGTTTTTCATTTTTTTTCTGAAGTTTTACAGCTCCGTTTTACGTGGTTCTTATCTTACTAGAACCGTAAGATGTGTAGCTTCAATTTATGAAATTTTTAAATTTTTTCATGTGTATTTTACTACCAGTTCGAGTTAGAACTTCGCTGCTTAATGTTACACTGACACTGATGCCCTATCCCTGGCAGTGTTTGGTGTTTCATTTTTTTTTTTTTGAAGTTGTACAGCTCCATTTTACATGGTTCTTATCTCATTAGAACCGTAAGATGTGTGGATTCAATGTGTCAAAGTTTTATATTTTTTGCATGCCTAGTTTACTACCAGTTCGTGTTTGAATTTAGCTGCTCAAGGTTGCACTGACACTGATGCCTTATCTCTGGCAGTGTTAAATCTTTCATTTTTTCTGAAGTTGTACAAATCCAAATTAAGTAATTTTGATTTTATTAAAACCGTAGGACATGTGGCTTCAATGTATATAATTTTTAGAATTTTTGCATGTCTAGTTCACTCTAAGTTTTGGCTCTAGTTCACTCTCAGTTTTGTCTCTTAAGAACCATAAGTCTTTCAGTCTTGCCTACTTTATGTTTTGTATATATGAGCATCCTCGGACATAATTCATGGTAATTATGAGTACAAACAAATCGGAAGGCCCAACCGGAATATCCAGATGCAAGCATGGAGCAAGAACGTTGTTTCATTTATCTTTTTTTTTTTTTTATTTTTGGATGTAATTTAAAATTTCTCAGTACTTAGATTTTGAGACAAGTTTTGTAATATTTAAAGTCATGCATTTCCATTGCATGTAAAAATATACCTGTGTCGCGTAGTATTTGCATACCCCTTCACTTATCATAGGAGGATAGGGCGAGTCAGTCCTATATGGGATGCCTTTCTCTATCCGATCTAGGTGAAGGTAGCGCCACCCTAGACGGTCGCTTCATGCGATGAAGGGGTGGAAGGATTTAAGTCTCGGTAGATAATTCATGCTTTGCACGTTTAAATTCTAGGTTTTTATTTTTTTCAGATATTCTTGTAATCAATTTATTATTCTGGGGTAAATAAAATATACATTTTTGGCCATATTCTATTCGCACAACTAATTTAGGGTAATCGTCTTTAGACGGATGCTGTGGGGTGCCTAACACATTCCCCACGCATAAACAGACTCCCGAACCCTCTCTGGTTCGTAGACCGATGTTTTTTATTATTTAATAAATAAAAAAAGGGTTTTCCAATTGGTCCCTATTTTTTTAATACAATTGGTGGCGACTCTAGAGTTTTCATTTCGAAAACTAAATCTCTTTTTATTTCACCATCCACGTCGTAGCGATCTTCGGGTACGTTGTGACAGTTTGGCGACTCCACTAGGGACTGTTAGAGAGTCAAGCCCAGAAAATCAGTTGTGCTAACTTAATATGGCCTTGTTTATTTTCTTTACCCCTAAAATTTCTTATGTTTTGTCTTTTCTCTTTTTTTGAGTAGTTCTACTTTCGATTATGTTGTTCATTTATTTTTCGCATTTGTAGATAACTGATTATTGTTGCATATTTCTTGTGTTTTATTGCAGTTGGGTAGTTTATGGTAGATGTAGGTTGAGGTTTGTATGCTTCTCTCGCACACACTGTGCACTAACACTGTAACCCTGCACACTACTCATCGGCTCTGTACCCGGGCCATTTTAAACCTAGGATTAGAAGGGAGCCTAGTGTTATTACCAGGAGGTTTATCCTTCGGTGGTTTACACAAAAGCTTCTGCTCAGATTGTGGATCATCTTGCTGATTTGGGTAAACAGAGGGGTTATCCCTTGTGAACCAGGTTAGTAGGGTGTGATCTCCATCATTTTGGGGGGGGCAGTCTGCAGTACCTTGGACTTTCAGGATATTAGCACTCATCACCAAACCATGCACGTAATTTGACTATAGATGCCGTCCGATTCAGGATAGACCTTGGCCGTTAAGCTAGAAATCCTAAACCTAAGGCTGATCCTTTCATAAGACAAGGGGAGAAGCATTCTTCTTCTTGGGTGTTTACATGTTTTTGGTCTTATTTTATTTATTTCATTCTGATGATTCTTTCCGCTTTGCTTAAATTCTCAGAGAGTGATATTGAGAGATAAATTGTTAACATGGCTAATCAAGATTCAATTTTTTCACGTCCTTCTAAAGCATTCATGAGAGACGCTCAAGCACAACAAGCAAAAGAATGAGATTGTTTGCCTAATGGATATAGTTCTGAACTGTCAAAAAAAGCTCAAGGCTACTATTGAAATGAATGACATAGCTGACATCAGAATTTTTGTTCAGAAGATGCCTTTAAGTGAGAGAGGACCCCTTTACACAAACTACCCTAAGCTCATGGATCTATTAAAGATAAAAGTACAAGGAATGGCGTTGATTACTGCAGTGAACTACTGGAACCCATCCTATAGATGCTTCACATTTAAAGATATAGATTTGACCCCAACCTTGGAAGAGTACAGTCACATGCTAGGGATGCCTTTAGCTAAAAATAGTCAAGTATATACTTATACTGTGCACAAAGTGGCTAAAGAGAAAATTGCTGATATTTTTGGAGTAAGTAAGCAAGAATTGTTAAGGGAGAAAAAGGGGAAAGAAGGAGAGGCTCAAGTTTGGCCCATGTATTTCGTGAAGAAATGCATGTATACTTTTCTCTGTCAAAGGAAGTGGAAGAATTTGCGCAAATTAGTGATTATAGCCATATATGGATTAATTCTTTTTTTCAACTGCAAAAATGCAATTAGTCATGATGCCATAGATGTTTTCCATAGAGCTATCTACAATGGGGTGAATCCAATTCCCGCCGTTTTAGCCAACACGTTATTGTCCCTCAATTATTGTAGGAAAAATGGTGGAGCAAAACTGAGATGTTGCTTTTAGTTGTTATATGTCTGGCTATTTTGTCACACATTTGGGAGCAGGTTTGATTGTATGAAGAGATATGTCAGAACAGCTAACCTTCTAGAAAACTTTCATATGCTGAAACTGTCAGAGGATTGGACTAGACAACATTGGTTGGAAGAATTTGAAAAAATCTGTGAATAGACAGTTTTTTAGAAGATCCCTTGGGTAGGAAGTTTGGGTATCCTAACCAGTTGTGGGGATTTCTCTTGCGTCCCTCTTATGGGGACACGGGGATGTATCCCTTATACTCCCCTCTTGGTTCTATGCCAATTTGGTCGCCAACAATTCATTCCACCAACAAAAGAGCTTACAGAGATAGATTTTGAATATAAAAGTCAAGGAAACGAAAGTAAGATGGGAAAAATTTTTCAAGCTTGGAAACACCTGGTCATTCGTGGACTTCAGTCCACTAATAAAGCACACCGATAAGGAGTATAAAAAGTGGTTTCAAGCTAGAGGAAAGAATGTGATAGTTCCAAAAATAAGTCATTCCTCTTATCAACCTCCGTCAAAAGATAGTCTTTAGGATTTTGAAACAGAACAATCTGTAAGAGACTTACTAAAGTTTGAGGAAATGGAGAAGAATTTGGCAAGAGCAGAAGAAGAGAAACAGAAACTAAAGGATGAGAACACCTTGCTATTAGAGAAAATGAAGACGATGGAAGAAAAGGAGGTGGTCAACAAATTGAAAAGGGAAGTAGCCTATTATAAGGGAAAAATGGTTTCTTATGGAGATAGGGTCATTTCTTTGGAAGATGAAATACAAAAAGAACGAGATATTCATGGCCAACGCATAGCTCACCTAAAAGAAGAGGCACAAGAAGCTAAAAGACAGAAACTAGAAGCAGAAGAAGGGAAAAAATAAAAAGATCGACAATGCGATGATTTAAGTTGGCAAGTTAATGACTTCCAATACCAAATAGATCAGCTGAGAAAAAAAGGTGGCTTTTAGAGGGGATGTAGCTGTCTACTGGGGACAACAATACGATTCACTTGTTAAAAATCTACAAATGAGGGCAAAAATGTTACACCAACAAGTCTCGGCTGTGGAAATGTCTTCAACTCCATGTTCATCATCTGTTAAGGAACTTGAAAAGTTGTTAATAAAGTGTAAAGAAATGTTGAATGACGTATTTGGGACATAGTATTATTGTTGTAATTTCTAATTTTGCAAAGGAGTATGTATTTAAATGAAAGCTCCATTATGACTTTGAAGAATTCTGTATCCAATTCACTCTAAGGAGAGGAATGAAGTTACTTGCAAGACTATGTTGCTTGTTGTGTATAATGTTTTTCATGAGGAGTTAAATACTTTCATGGAATTCATTCATGTTAATCTATTCTTGTAGGGAGCTATATGTTCTTACAAAAATAGGTTAACAGTGACACTCTCATGAATGTTTTGTGCAAAGACATGAAATTCATTGTGATCATGGTTGTGAAAGCGATGCTAACAATTTATCATTCAATCATAATTTTTCTTATCTTCTTCTTCTTCTTTTTTTATTATTATTCATTTCTTATTTTTGCATATTCAACAGGGAAGTAATACATCATTGGTCGTGCAAAGAAAACTAAGTTCAATCAAAAGCACTCTGCAAGAAGGACAATCGGGCTCAGATCAAGAATCGTCGATATCATGGAAGAAAATCAAGAGCAGTGTCGTAATCTAGGGACCGAGTTTGATGAATTGAAATCTCGTATGAACAAGATGATGAAGCTTCTCACTGAGAGTTTAAAGCTGAAGGATGTAGCCGAGGGGCCAAGTAGTGTCAATATCCCTCAAATTTCCCATGTAACACCCTTATTGACATATCCATCACTGGAGGCAAATCCTACAATTTCTACTCCAATATAGGGAATGCCTCCACACATGATGTCTTCTGCAAATCTAATGCAGGGATATGATTCCAATTCAGCAATTCCTCTAACCACCCAACCAGCTAATGTTATGCGTGCCATCTCACAACCTTTTTCAAGCCCATTCTCTATACCTATTGAAGCTCCATTCAATTCAAATGAAAATCAAAGGGGTGTCTATACATACACTCATCCAATTACTCACCACACTGCACAAGAAGTTTCAGGGGTATTTCCGTTAAGGGAAGACAAGGAAGAATTGGAGAAGGAGAAACTGAGGGTAGAATTAATGGAGAAAAAACAGGCATTTTAGGAAGAACAAATTAAGATGATGCAGGGATCGGGGGCATATGGTCCAGTGGATATTGGGGAACTATCTCTAACCTCAGAGATTGCGCTCCCTAAGGATTTCAANGCAGTGCCAGAATTTAACAGTTAAGCAATTAAAATCTACAAGCACCAACAAGTCCAAATCTCCAAAATATGTCTAAAAGCCATAAAATTAACTAGAAACACACACTAAAAGACTAAGTATAAGAGAAACAAATAGTATAAAATAATGTGTTATCAATGTAGCCGAGGGGCCAAGTAGTGTCAATATCCCTCAAATTTCCCATGTAACACCCTTATTGACATATCCATCACTAGAGGCAAATCCTACAATTTCTACTCCAATATGGGGAATGCCTCCACACTTGATGTCTTCTGCAAATCTAATGCAGGGATATGATTCCAATTCAGCAATTCCTCCAACCACCCAACCAACTGATGTTATGCGTGCCATCTTACAACCTTTTTCAGGCCCATTCTCTATACCTATGGAAGCTTCATTCAATTCAAATGAAAATCAAAGGGGTGTCTATACATACACTCATCCAATTACTCACCACGCTGCACAAGAAGTTTCAGGGGTATTTCCGTTAAGGAAAGACAAGGAAGAATTGGAGAAGGATAAACTGAGGGTAGAATCAATGGAGAAAAAGCAGGCACTTTTGGAAGAACAGATTAAGATGATGCAGGGATCGGGGGCATATGGTCCAGTGGATATTGGGGAACTATCTCTAACCTCAGAGATTGCTCTCCCTAAGGATTTCAAAATGCCCGAATTCACACGATATGATAGGACAACTAATCCTCGGTTTCATCCGAAATCTTACTGCACCAAGATGTCTATTTGGGCAAAAGAGGAGAAGTTTTTTATGCACTTTTTCCTAGAAAGTTTGACGGGTCCCACCGCAGATTGGTACTGGCGCTTGGATCATTTTAAGATTCACACATGGAGGGACTTGGCTGATGCTTTCTTGAAGCAGTATAGTTTTAATGACAACATAGCCCCTACTAGAGCTCAGCTGGGAGCCATGAGATAGGGAGAAAAGGAAAGCTTTAAGGAGTATGCACAAAAATGGAGAAATCTGGCTGCTCAAGCTCAACATCTATTAATGGATTCTGAAATGGTCCATTATTTTGTGAATACTTTGAATTTCCCGTACGTTGAATTGATGGTGGCAAGTGTCTATAGAGATTTCTCTGAAGTGATCAATGCTGGAGAAAGGGTGAAGGAGATGCATCGTGCTGGGAAATTTTCATTCTTGAAAGGTGAAAATAATAATAACAATTTGAGGAAGGGACAACCGTTTAAGAAAAAGGAAGGAGATGTAAGCTTTGTCCAAACACCTATATCCTCACATTTTCCTCATCACGGAAGCCCATCTTACCAGCTTTATCCTAACCCCCCATACTCTCCTCAGGTCAATAATGTTTTACCACCCCAACCATACTATACACCTAAACCAGTTTCTGCACCATTCATTCCCAATTATCAGCATACCCCACAAAATGCACTTCTAAATAATCCAATGCCTAGACCACCAAATAGACCCAATTACCAAAGGTATAGAAATCAACCCCGTCTTCCTTTCAAAGATGAACCTTTTCCTAATATCCCTATGTCAAAAGCTGAATTGTTCAGGTAGCTATGTGAAGCCCATGCAATAGCTCCAAAACCTGTAGCCCCCCTACAACCATCATTTCCAAATTGGTATAACCCAAATCTTAAGTGTGACTACCATAAGGGTGCAATAGGTCACTCTATTGAAGACTGTCCCGTCTTCAAATACGCTATCCTATACTTGATTAAGCAAGGGGCTATCAAAATTGAGGAGATAGGAGGTGGACCGAATGTAAATACAAATCATTTGCCTAATCATGAGTGAAGGCCTGGACTAAATGTCATTACTAGGGAGACGGAGATAGTCAAGAAAATCACATAAGTCAAAATGCCAATGAAAAAATGTGGGCAAGTTTGAAGTCAATGGGATGTGGCTTGGAGGTTCTTTTTAGAGGAATAGAAATTGATGACAAATTTGATAAGGGGCTATTCTGCGAACATCATCAAAGTTGTGGCCATGATATAGAGGATTGCTGGGAATTCAAATGCAAGGTTCAAAAATTGATTTCACTAGGGGTTCTAAGATTTGAGAAAGGAATTGGTGCTGCAAAAGAAGAAATTAATATGGCTGGAAAGGAGTCTCAGATTTTCAAGCCGTTTGTTCTTAAAGTTTTCTCAAGCCCACCAACTAATCAAGTACAGCCAAATGTGGTTATACAAATACCAACCCCTTTTCCTTATGAGAGTGATCGAGCAGTGCCCTGGAATTACAGGGTAAAGGTAATGTCTACCCAAGATCAAAATTCAAAAGACTTTTCTGATAAAATGGATTTGAAAGAGGAGAAAGAGACAAGTTTGATCACAAATGTTGTAGAAAGTGGAGGAATTACCAGAAGTGGAAGATGTTACACTTCAGAGGAGGTAGAACGGCAACGAAAGGAAAGAGGGAAGACTCTGAATGATGGAAGAGAACTGCTCCTAGCAAAGAACGTAGATACCCAAGAGGTTAGTAATGAAGATGAGGAGTTTTTGAAGATAATAAAGCAAAGTGAATATGACATTGTAGAACAAATGAAGAAAACCCTTGCTCACATTTCTTTGTTGTCACTCATTATGAGTTCAGAGTCCCATAGAAGAGCCTTGCAAAAGTTTTTAGATCAAGCCTATGTGCGGCCAGACATCACTGTAGAAAAATTTGGGGGCATAGTGAACTTTATTTGGAATGTCAGTACTATTTCCTTCTCTGATGAAGAGTTGATGCCTGGTATAAGCAATCATACTAAGGCACTTCACATTACCCTCAAATGTGAAGGGTACATGGTGGCAAGAGTCCTAATTGACAATGGGTCTGCACTAAACGTGCTTCCCTATTCAACCCTCGCACAATTCCCTGTTAATAGGTCCCTAATCCAAGACAGCTGCATGGTAGTGAGAGCATTCGATGGGACAAAAAGAGAAGTTCTTGGAGACATTTTGCTTCGTCTGGAAATTGGGCCCAGTCAGTTTGACATCCATTTTCAAGTAATGGATATAGAGCCGGCTTACACCATGCTTTTAGGGAGACCATGGATCCACACAGCAGGGGTAATCTCATCTACTCTTCATCAAAGGTTGAAATATATCAGCGATGAAAAAGTAATCACCGTCAAAGGAGAGGAGGAAATGTTGGTAACTAAACCCAACTCTTTGCCATATGTGGAGACAACAGAAGAAGCCTTAGAAACTTATTTTCAGTCTTTAGAGATAGCAAAAGACAACGGAGCGAGATACAGAAAAAGGGAGATGTTAACCGAATAGCGTCTCGAATCATGTTGAAGAATGGATTTCAGAAAGGCAAGGGTTTAAGAGTTAACTTTCAAGGCATCAGTGCTCCTATCTCACTTCCAAAGCATGTCGGCAAACAAGGGTTGGGATATGAGCCCTCAGTTGAAGAGTCAGTGGGTTTGCAAGAAAATGGTCAAAAGGAAAAAACAAGGAGCATCCCTTACCTTCGAGAGACATTTCCTGAGTCAGCTGGAGTGGTGTTTCCTCTTAGTGTGGCCGATCCTATGTACATGGTGAACACTTTGGAGAGTCATCAAGAGAAGAGTTGCTGGATCTAGCCTTGTGACGAGAAAGAACAACTGATTAATTGGGAAATGGAACCATTGCCTGAGATTGTCTCATTTGAGTAATAGTTATTTTTGTCATTATTTTTCTTATGACCAAGGTCCAAAGTCATTTGAATGTTTTTGCATTGGACCATATTTTATTTTGCATATTAATGAAGTATTTTAGTATGGAGTTTGAATTCAGTTTTGTCATATTCATTATCTTCCTAAGAGTTCCTCATTTTTTCTCTTTCTTCACACTAATCTCCATTTAATTAACTCTTGTTCAATTTTCTTTGAATTTTATCCTAGGAGTCTTGACAATACGGATCTCTTATCCCAAGACCATGATTCTATTTGTCCAATGATTGATTCTCATGTTGAATTTGATATAGATGAACACAATTCTGATGAGAATGTAGAACTTTCTGATAGATTTGTGAAGATGTTTGAGAAGGATGGACGGGTAAGAATGTACGTGGACTTTCGGGATCTGAACAGAGCCAGTCTTAAAGATGATTTCCCTTTGCCTCATATAGATGTGTTGGTTGACAATACAGCCAAAAATCACTGGTATTCATTCATGGATGGATACTCAGGATACAATCAAATTCCAATGGCTGAGGAGGACAAGGAGAAAACCACATTTATCACTCACTGGGACACGTACTATTATAGAGTAATGCCATTTGGTTTGAAAAATGCTGGAGCAACTTATCAAAGGGCTATGGTCACGCTATTTCATGATATGATGCATAAAGAGATTGAATTTTATGTGGATGATATGGTGGCTAAGTCAAAGGAGGGGGAAAGCCATGTGAACATTCTTCGAAAGCTATTTGAAAGATTAAGAAAGTACAAGTTGAGGTTAAATCCCTCCAAGTGCACTTTCGGTGCAACAACCGGGAAGTTGTTGGGTTTTATTGTTAGCAGAAAAGGGATTGAAGTGGATCCAGATAAACCAAAAGCAATCCGAGAAATGCCACCTCCAAGGTCAGAAAAGGAAGTGCGTAGTTTCCTTGGAAGACTCAATTACATAGCCAAATTCATCTCTAACCTCACCTATACCTGTGAGCCTATCTTCAAGCTCCTAAGGAAGCATAACCCGAGCGAGTGGAATTAGCAGTGCCAGGAAGCTTTTGACAAGGTCAAAGAATATTTGCTTAATCCTCTGGTGTTTGTGCCTCCAATCACAGGGAAACCTCTTATTTTGTACTTGACCGTGTTGCAAGAATCGATGGGAAGTGTGTTAGGGCAACACGATGAAGGAGGAAAGAAAGAGAGGGCGATTTATTACCTGAGCAAAAAGTTCACAGACTATGAGACAAGATATGCTCTCGTAGAGAAGACTTGTTGCACTTTAGTTTGGGTGGCTACCAGGCTTCGACAGTACATGTTGTATCACACCACTTGGCTTATTTCTCATATGGATCTAGTCAAATTTATCTTTGAAAAACCCTATCTCTCTGGGCAGTTAGCAAAGTAGCAAATTGTCCTTTCAGAATATGACGTGGTGTACATGACAAAAAAAACAGTAAAATGAGACTAAGATAGAAGAAACTTGGTGGAAGATGTACTTTGACGGAGCGGTCAATGTGTATGGAAAGGGGATAGGAGTTGTAATCGTATTGCCAAAAAAAAAGCGATTCTCGATAGCCATCAAATTGGGGTTTGATTGTACTAATAATGTAGCAGAGTATGAAGCTTGTGTGAGAGGTTTGCAAGCGGCATTGGATTTAAAAATTGGCATTTTAGATGTTTTCGGAGATTCTGCACTAATCATCTATCAAGTGAAAGGAGAATGGCAAACTAGAGACCCAAAACTGATTCCATACCAGAAATATTTGACACAGTTGATTGAGAAATTCGAGGATATCACTTTTTCTCATTTAACTCGTGATAAAAATTAATTTGCTGATGCCTTGGCAACTTTAGCAGTGATGACTAAGCTTGACTCTGGACTACTAGTGCAACCCATACAAGTGGAGCTAGGAGATGAACCTGCTTACTGTTCAAATGTAGAGGAAGAACCCGATGGCCGACCTTGGTATCATGATATCATGCAATACATCAAGTTCAGAGAGTATCCAACCAGTGCCAACGAAAATGACAAGAAGACTATTCGGCGTATGTCGCTACGTTTCTTTTTGAGCGGAGAAGTCTTCTACAAAAGAAGTCATGATGGTGCACTTTTGCGATGCATTGATGCAAAGGAAGCTAATAGTATTTTGAGTGATGTTCATGATGGAATATGTGCGACTCATGCAAATGGGCACATGATGGCTCGGAAAATTCTAAGAGCAGGGTATTATTGGATGACCATGGAAAGAGATTGCATCAGTTACTCTAAAAAGTGTCACAAATGCCAGATTTACGCAGATCGTATCAAAGCTCCACCATTTCCTCTTCATAATATGGTCACACCTTGGCCGTTTGCTATGTGGGGAATCGATATCATCAGACCAATTAATCCAAAGGCTTCCAATGGACATTGTTTTATTCTAGTGCAATTGATTATTTCACAAAATGGGTAGAAGGTGCTTCTTATGTGAAAGTGACCTAAAAAGTGGTGGCCAAATTTCTAAAGACGAACATCATTTGTCGTTATGGACAATTTGAGAGGATCATCATGGACAATGGCTCAAATTTGAATGGTGCAGACATACAGAAGTTGTGTGAGAGTTTGCAATTAAACATCATAACTCTTCACCATATAGACCACAAATGAATGGAGCTGTTGAAGCTGCCAATAAAAACATCAAGAAAATAGTTCAAAAGATGGTGGTAACCTATAAAGACTTGCACGAGATACTCCTTTATGCTTTGCATGCTTATCGCATAGTTGTGCGGTCTTCAACTGGGGCAACTCCCTATTCTCTGGTGTATGGTATGTAAGTTGTCACTCTAATAGAAGTTGAGATCCCGTAGCTCAGAATTTTAATGGAAATAGAATTAGAGAAATCTGATTGGGCAAGAGTTAGATATGAACAGTTGAACATGATTGAAGAGAAAAGATTGACAGCAATTTGTCATGGGCAATTGTATCAACAGAGGGTGGCTAGAGCCTTTAACAAAAAAGTTTGACCTCGAGAGTTCCAACAAGGAGATTTAGTGTTAAAAAAGGTTTTGCCACATCAGGAAGATGCTAGAGGAAAATGGGCCCCAACTCACTAAGGGCCATACATTGTCAAACATGTGTTCTCAGGAGGAGCACTGATCCTCATGGATATGGAAGGACAAGAACTCCTTAGGCCTATAAATTATGATACGGTGAAGAAATATTACCCCTACAAAAAAAAAAAAAGCTCGTTAGATTGAAAACCTAAAAAGGCAATCTAAGCAAAAGTTAGGGCACACAAAAAAAAAAATTTGGGGAATTTGTTCGGTTAAAAACCCAAAAGGATGGCTAAACCAGGAAAGTGACACCAAAGAGCAATGGGGAAGCCCAGTGATATAAGGGAATTCATGAAGAAAGCAAGATGATTGCACTTTACTACCAAAGGGTTATATGTTCACATCAGATGAGTACAAACTGTATCCGATGCAATATGAGAATCAATCAAGTTGGACATTGAAAAGTTAGAAACTGGGGCAATTTTTCTGGTCCGTGTTGGCTTCTGGATTTTTTTCATCTCGAACTATGTGGGCTTTGATTCCTTTTTAAGGATACGTAGGCACCTATTTTATAGGGCAAGTCCATCATCATAAAACTCTATGCTGGGGCAATTTGTCTTCTTGAAATGTTTTAATGATGCACTTCATGTATTTCATATTCCATGAAGTGAATGGTCTTTCTCTTGAAATAAAAGAAGTTAATTCATGGAGTTGATTTCTTTCTGTTATATATTTTCTCCATGCTAAATTACTGAGTTATTATAAATAAAATGTGAGTGGATTTATCATAATGACAGATGCAATTTATTCTTGAAGAATTCTCTCTGACTTGGTTTCCAGATTCCAGGAATATTAGAAATTCTTGATTGCGACAAGGTTCAGATCAAAAGTTTAAAAAAAAATGATGAGGCGAAGAACACGACAAAAAAAGGAAGTAACAAGAAAGTAAAGAAAAAAAAATCAAATAACAAAGAAGTGAGTAGGTGATTTGGTCAAAAACGATTTAATTTTTGCCTAAGAAAGAGATAAGAAGGTGAGTTTCCAAGAAATAAGAAGGATCAAAGACTGCTTGCAAAAGAACAACAACACAAGTGGCCTGATTGAACAGAGCAAGATTTGATTGAACTAAGTTTTCCTCCACACACCAATCATGTATTATTGTTAATAAGCAGATATTTATTTCAACTTGAGTTTTCCTTTCTCTTAAGAAGATTTTATTTTTTGTCGGTTCCCGGGTGAAAGANTTGAGGAAATGGAGAAGAATTTGGCAAGAGCAGAAGAAGAGAAACAGAAACTAAAGGATGAGAACACCTTGCTATTAGAGAAAATGAAGATGATGGAAGAAAAGGAGGTGGTCGACAAATTGAAAAGGGAAGTAGCCTATTATAAGGGAAAAATGGTTTCTTATGGAGATAGGGCCATTTCTTTGGAAGATGAAATACAAAAAGAACGAGATATTCATGGCCAACGCATAGCTCACCTAGAAGAAGAGGCACAAGAAGCTAAAAGACAGAAACTAGAAGCAGAAGAAGGGAAAAAAGACAAAGATCGACAATGCGATGATTTAAGTTGGTAAGTTAATGACTTCCAATACCAAATAGATCAGCTGAGAAAAAAGGTGGCTTTTAGAGGGGATGTAGCTGTCTACTGGGGACAACAATACGATTCACTTGTTAGAAATCTACAAATGAGGGCAAAAATGTTACACCAACAAGTCTCGGCTATGGAAATGTCTTGAACTCCATGTTCATCATCTGTTAAGGAACTTGAAAAGTTGTTAATAAAGTGTAAAGAAATGTTGAATGACGTATTTGGGACATAGTATTATTGTTGTAATTTCTAATTTTGCAAAGGAGTATGTATTTAAATGAAAGCTCCATTATGACTTTGAAGAATTCTGTATCCAATTCACTCTAAGGAGAGGAATGAAGTTACTTGCAAGACTATGTTGCTTGTTGTGTATAATGTTTTTCATGAGGAGTTAAATACTTTCATGGAATTCATTCATGTTAATCTATTCTTGTAGGGAGCTATATGTTCTTACGAAAATAGGTTAATAGTGACACTCTCATGAATGTTTTGTGCAAAGACATGAAATTCATTGTGATCATGGTTGTGAAAGCGATGCTAACAATTTATCATTCAATCATAATTTTTCTTATCTTCTTCTTCTTCTTTTTTTATTATTATTCATTTCTTATTTTTGCATATTCAACAGGGAAGTAATACATCATTGGTCGTGCAAAGAAAACTAAGTTCAATCAAAAGCACTCTGCAAGAAGGACAATCGGGCTCAGATCAAGAATCGTCGATATCATGGAAGAAAATCAAGAGCAGTGTCGTAATCTAGGGACCGAGTTTGATGAATTGAAATCTCGTATGAACAAGATGATGAAGCTTCTCACTGAGAGTTTAAAGCTGAAGGATGTAGCCGAGGGGCCAAGTAGTGTCAATATCCCTCAAATTTCCCATGTAACACCCTTATTGACATATCCATCACTGGAGGCAAATCCTACAATTTCTACTCCAATATAGGGAATGCCTCCACACATGATGTCTTCTGCAAATCTAATGCAGGGATATGATTCCAATTCAGCAATTCCTCTAACCACCCAACCAGCTAATGTTATGCGTGCCATCTCACAACCTTTTTCAAGCCCATTCTCTATACCTATTGAAGCTCCATTCAATTCAAATGAAAATCAAAGGGGTGTCTATACATACACTCATCCAATTACTCACCACACTGCACAAGAAGTTTCAGGGGTATTTCCGTTAAGGGAAGACAAGGAAGAATTGGAGAAGGAGAAACTGAGGGTAGAATTAATGGAGAAAAAACAGGCATTTTAGGAAGAACAAATTAAGATGATGCAGGGATCGGGGGCATATGGTCCAGTGGATATTGGGGAACTATCTCTAACCTCAGAGATTGCGCTCCCTAAGGATTTCAAAATGCCCGAATTCACACGATATGATGGGACAACTAATCCTCGATTTCATCTGAAATCTTACTGCACCAAAATGTCTATTTGGGCAAAAGAGGAGAAGTTTTTCATGCATTTTTTCCCAGAAAGTTTGACAGGTCCCACTGCTGATTGGTACTGGCGCTTGGATCATTTTAAGATTCACACATGAAGGGACTTGGCTGATGCTTTCTTGAAGCAGTATAGTTTTAATGACAACATAGCCCCTACTAGAGCTCAACTGGGAGCCATGAGATAGGGAGAAAGGGAAAGCTTTAAGGAGTATGCACAAAAATGGAGAAATCTGGCTGCTCAAGCTCAACCTCCATTAATGGATTCTGAAATTGTCCATTATTTTGTGAATACTTTGAATTTCCCGTATGTTGAATTGACGGTGGCAAGTGTCTATAGAGATTTCTCTGAAGTGATCAATGCTGGAGAGAGGGTGAAGGAGATGCATCGTGCTGAGAAATTTTCATTCTTGAAAGGTGAAAATAATAATAACAATTTGAGGAAGGGACAACCGTTTAAGAAAAAGGAAGGAGATGTAAGCTTTGTCCAAACACCTGTATCCTCACATTTTCCTCATCACGGAAGCCCATCTTACCAGCTTTATCCTAACCCCCCATACTCTCCTCAGGTCAATAATGTTTTACCACCCCAACCATCCTATACACCTAGACCAGTTTCTGCACCATTCATTCCCAATTATCAGCATACCCCACAAAATGCACTTCTAAATAATCCAATGCCTAGACCACCAAATAGACCCAATGACCAAGGGTATAGAAATCAACCCCGTCTTCCTTTCAAAGATGAACCTTTTCCCAATATCCCTATGTCAAAAGCTGAATTGTTCAGGTAGCTATGTGAAGCCCATGCAATAGCTCCAAAACCTATAGCCCCCATACAACCATCATTTCCAAATTGGTATAACCCAAATCTTAAGTGTAACTACCATAAGGGTGCAGTAGGTCACTCTATTGAAGACTGTCCCGTCTTCAAATACGTTATCCTATACTTGATTAAGCAAGGGGCTATCAAAATTGAGGAGATAGGAGGTGGACTGAATGTAAATACAAATCATTTGCCTAATCATGAGCGAAGGCCTGGACTAAATACCATTACTAGGGAGACAGAGATAGTCAAGAAAATCACAGAAGTAAAAATGCCAATGAAAAAATGTGGGCAAGTTTGAAGTCAATAAGATGTGGCTTGGAGGTTCCTTTTAGAGGAATAGAAATTGATGACAAATTTGATAGGGGGCTATTCTGCGAACATCATCAAAGTTGTGGTCATGATATAAAGGATTGCTGGGAATTCAAATGCAAGGTTCAAAAATTGATTTCACTAGGGGTTCTAAGATTTGAGAAAGGAATTGGTGCTGCAAGAGAAGAAATTAATATGGCTGGAGAAGAGTCTCAAATTTTCAAGCCGTTTGTTCTTAAAGTTTTCTCAGGCCCACCAACTAATCAAGTACAGCCAAATGTGGTTATACAAATACCAACCCCTTTTCCTTATGAGAGTGATCGAGCAGTGCCCTGGAATTATAAGGTAAAGGTAATGTCTACCTAAGATCAAAATTCAAAAGACTTTTCTGATAAAATGGATTTGAAAGAGGAGAAAGAGACAAGTCTGATTACAAATGTTGTAAAAAGTGGAGGAATTACCAGAAGTGGGAGATGTTACACTTCAGAGGAGGTAGAGCGGCAACGAAAGGAAAGAAGGAAGACTCTGAATGATGGAAGAGAACCGCTCCTAGCAAAGAACGTAGATACCCAAGAGGTTAGTAATGAAGATGAGGAGTTTTTGAAGATAATGAAGCAAAGTGAATATGACATTGTAGAACAAATGAAGAAAACCCTTGCTCACATTTCTTTGTTGTCACTCATCATGAGTTCAGAGTCCTATAGAAGAGCCTTGCAAAAGTTTTTAGATCAAGCCTATGTGCGGCCAGACATCACTGTATAAAAATTTGGGGGCATAGTGAACTTTATTTGGAATGTCAGTACTATTTCCTTCTCTGATGAAGAGTTGATGCCTGGTATGAGCAATCATACTAAGGCACTTCACATTACGCTCAAATGTGAAGGGTACATGGTGGCAAGAGTCCTAATTGACAATGGGTCTACACTAAACGTGCTTCCTTATTCAACCCTCGCACAATTCCCTGTTAATAGGTCCCTAATCCAAGACAGTTGCATGGTAGTGAGAGCATTCGATGGGACAAAAAGAGAAGTTCTTGGAGACATTTTGCTTCGTCTAGAAATTGGGCCCAGTCAGTTTGACATCCATTTTCAAGTAATGGATATAGAGCTGGCTTACACTATGCTTTTAGGGAGACCATGGATCCACACAGCAAGGGTAATCTCATCTACTCTTTATCAAAGGTTGAAATATATCAGCGATGAAAAAGTAATCACCGTCAAAGGAGAGGAGGAAATGTTGGTAACTAAACCCAACTCTTTGCCATATGTGGAGACAACAGAAGAAGCCTTAGAAACTCATTTTCAGTCTTTAGAGATAGCAAAAGACAACGTGAGCGAGATACAGAAGAAGGGAGATGTTAACCGAATAGCGTCTCGAATCATGTTGAAGAATGGATTTCAGAAAGGCAAGAGTTTAGGAGTTAACTTGCAAGGTATCAGTGCTCCTATCTCACTTCCAGAGCATGTCGGCAAACAAGGGTTGGGATATGAGCCCTCAGTTGAAGAGTCAGTGGGTTTGCAAGGAAATGGTCAAAAGGAAAAAGCAAGGAGCATCCCTTACCTTCGAGAGACATTTTCTGAGTCAGCTGGAGGGGTGTTTCCTCTTAGTGTGGTCGATCCTATGTACATGGTGAACACTTTGGAGAGTCATCAAGAGAAGAGTTGCTGGATCTAGCCTTGTGACGAGAAAGAACAACTGATTAATTGGGAAATGGAACCACTGCACGAGATTGTCTCATTTGAGTAATAGTTGTTTTTGTCATTAGTTTTCTTATGACCGAGGTCCAAAGTCATTTGAATGTTTTTGCATTGGACCATATTTTATTTTGCATATTAATGAAGTATTTTAGTATGGAGTTTGAATTCAGTTTTGTCTTATTAATTATCATCCTAAGAGTTCCTCATTTTTTCTCTTTCTTCACACTAATCTCCATTTAATTAACTTTTGTTCAATTTTCTTTGAATTTTGTCCCAGGAGTCTTGACAATACGGATCTCTTATCCCAAGACCATGATTCTATTTGTCCAATGATTGATTCTCATGTTGAATTTGATATAGATGAACACAATTCTGATGAGAATGTAGAACTTTCTGATAGATTTGTGAAGATGTTTGAATCGTATGAAAAAACAATAAGTCCCTACAATAAAGAAGTACAGATAATAAACTTGGGCACTGAGGAAGAGAAGAGAGAATTGAAATATGTTGATAACACAGAAAAAGAAAAAATGATTGCTTTATTCAAAGAGTACTTGGATATTTTTGCCTGGTCTTATCAAGACATGCCGAGTCTCAACCCTAGTATTGTATCTCACAAGATCCCATTGTATCCCGATTGCAAGCCGATCAAACAAAAGTTGAGACGGATGAGGCCAAAAATGTCTAGTAAGATAAAAGATGAAGTGATCAAGCAAATAGAGGTTAGGTTTTTAAAAGTTGCTACTTATCCTGATTGCGTCGCCAACATAGTTCCAGTACCAAAGAAGGATGGACGAGTAAGAATGTGCGTGGAATTTTGGGATCTGAACAGAGCCAATCCTAAAGATGATTTCCCTTTGCCTCATATAGATGTGTTGATTGACAATACAGCCAAAAATCACCGGTATTCATTCATGGATGGATACTCAGGATACAATCAAATTCCAATGGCTGAGGAGGACAAGGAGAAAACCACATTTATCACTCACTGGGACACGTACTGTTATAGAGTAATGCCATTTGGTTTGAAAAATGCTGGAGCAACTTATCAAAGGGCTATGGTCACGCTATTTCATGATATGATGCATAAAGAGATTGAAGTTTATGTGGATGATATGGTGGCTAAGTCAAAGGAGGGGGAAAGCCATGTGAATATTCTTCGAAAGCTATTTGAAAGTTTAAGAAAGTACAAGTTGAGGTAAAATCCCTCCAAGTGCACTTTCGGTACAACAACCGGGAAGTTGTTAGGTTTTATTGTTAGCAGAAAAGGGATTGAAGTAGATCCAGATAAAGCAAAAGCAATCCGAGAAATGCCACCTCCAAGGTCAGAAAGGGAAGTGCGTAGTTTCCTTGGAAGACTCAATTACATAGCCAGATTCATCTCTAACCTCACCTATACCTGTGAGCCTATCTTCAAGCTCCTAAGGAAGCATAACCCGGGTGAGTGGAATCAGCAGCGCCAGGAAGCTTTTGACAAGGTCAAAGAATATTTGCTTAATCCTCTGGTGTTTGTGCCTCCAATCACGGGAAAACTTCTTATTTTGTACTTGACCGTGTTGCAAGAATCGATAGGAAGTGTGTTAGGGCAACACGATGAAGGAGGAAAGAAAGAGAGGGCGATTTATTACTTGAGCAAAAAGTTCACGGACTATGAGACAAGATATGCTCTCGTAGAGAAGACTTGTTGCACTTTAGTTTAGGTGGCTACCAGGCTTCGACAGTACATGTTGTATCACACCACTTGGCTTATTTCTCATATGGATCCAGTCAAATTTATCTTTGAAAAACCCTATCTCTCTGGGCGGCTAGCAAAGTGGCAAATTGTCCTTTCAGAATATGACATGGTGTACATGACAAAAAAAAAGTAAAAGGAGATTAAGATAGAAGAAACTTGGTGGAAGATGTACTTTGACGGAGCGGTCAATGTGTATGGAAAGGGGATAGGAGTTGTAATCGTATTGCCAAAAAAGAAGCAATTCTCGATAGCCATCAAATTAGAGTTTGATTGTACTAATAATGTAGTGGAGTAAGAAGCTAGTGTGAGAGGTTTGCAAGCGGCATTGGATTTAAAAATTGGCATTTTAGATGTTTTCGGAGATTCTGCACTAATCATCTATCAAGTGAAAGGAGAATGGCAAACTAGAGAACCAAAACTGATTCCATACCAGAAATATTTGACACAGTTGATTGAGAAATTCGAGGATATCACTTTTTCTCATTTAACTCGTGATAAAAATTAATTTACTGATGCCTTGGCAACTTTAGCAGTGATGACCAAGCTTGACTCTGGACTACTAGTGCAACCCATACAAGTGGAGCTAGGAGATGAACCCGTTTACTGTTCAAATGTAGAGGAAGAACCCGATGGCTAACCTTGGTATCATGATATCATGCAATACATCAAGTTCAAAGAGTATCCAACTGGTGCCAACGAAAATGACAAGAAGACTATTTGGCGTATGTCGCTAGGTTTCATTTTGAGCGGAGAAGTCTTCTACAAAAGAAGTCATGATGGCGCACTTTTGCGATGCATTGATGCAAATGAAGCTAATAGTATTTTGAGCGATGTTCATGATGGAATATGTGCGACTCATGCAAATGGGCACATGATGGCTCGGAAAATTCTAAGAGCAGGGTATTATTGGATGACCATGAAGAGATTGCATCAGTTACTCTAAAAAGTGTCACAAATGCCAGATTTACGCAGATCGTATCAAAGCTCCACCATTTCCTCTTCATAATATAGTCACACCTTGGCCGTTTGCTATGTGGGGAATCGATATCATCGGACCAATTAATCCAAAGGCTTCCAATGGACATCGTTTTATTCTAGTGGCAATTGATTATTTCACAAAATGGGTAGAAGGTGCTTCTTATGTGAAAGTGACCCAAAAAGTGGTGGTCAAATTTCTAAAGACGAACATCATTTGTCGTTATGGACAACCTGAGAGGATCATCATGGATAATGGCTCAAATTTGAATGGTTCAGACATACAGAAGTTGTGTGAGAGTTTACAATTAAACATCATAACTCTTCACCATATAGACCACAAATGAATGGAGCTGTTGAAGCTGCCAATAAAAACATCAAGAAAATAGTTTAAAAGATGGTGGTAACCTATAAAGACTGGCACGAGATACTCCCTTATCCTTTGCATGCTTATCGCGTAGTTGTGCGGTCTTCAACTGGGGCAACTCCCTATTCTCTGGTGTATGGTATGTAAGTTGTCACTCCAATAGAAGTTGAGATCCCATCGCTCAGAATTTTAATGGAAACAGAATTAGAGAAATCTGATTGGGCAAGAGTTAGATATGAACAGTTGAACATGATTGAAAAGAAAAGATTGACAGCAATTTGTCATGGGCAATTGTATCAACAGAGGATGGCTAGAGCCTTTAATAAAAAAAGTTTGATCTCGAGAGTTCTAACAAGGAGATTTAGTGTTAAAAAAGGTTTTGCCACATCAGGAAGATGCTAGAGGAAAATGGGCCCCAACTCAGCAAGGGCCATACATTGTCAAACATGTGTTCTCAGGAGGAGCACTGATCCTCACGGATATGGAAGGACAAGAACTCCTTAGGCCTATAAATTATGATACGGTGAAGAAATATTACCCCTAAAAAAAAAAAAAAAAAGCTCGTTAGATTGAAAACTTAAAAAGGCAATCTAAGCAAAATTTAGGGCACAAAAAAAAAAAAATGGGGAATTTGTTCGGTTAAAAACCCAAAAGGATGGCTAAACCAGGAAAGTGACACCAAAGAGCAATGGGAAAGCCCAGTGATATAAGGGAATTCATGAAGAAAGCATGATTGCACTTTACTACCAAAGGGTTATATGTTCACATCAGATGAGTACAAACTGTATCCGATGCAATATGAGAATCAATCAAGTTGGACATTGAAGAGTTAGAAACTGGGGCAATTTTTCTGGTTCGTGTTGGCTTCTGGATTTTTTTCATCTCGAACTACGTGGGCTTTGATTCCTTTTTAAGGATACGTAGGCACCTATTTTATAGGGCAAGTCCATCATCATAAAACTCTATGCTGGGGCAATTTCTTGAAATGTTTTAATGATGCACTTCATGTATTTCATATTCCATGAAGTGAATGGTCTTTCTCTTGAAATAAAAGAAGTTAATTCATCGAGTTGATTTCTTTCTGTTATATATTTTCTCCATGCTAAATTACTGAGTTATTATAAATAAAATGTGAGTGGATTTCTCATAATGACAGATGCAATTTATTCTTGAAGAATTCTCTCTGACTTGGTTTCCAGATTCCAGGAATATTAGAAATTCTTTATTGCGACAAGGTTCAAATCAAAAGTTTAAAAAAAATGATGAGGCGAAGAACACGACAAAAAAAGGAAGTAACAAGAAAGTAAAGAAAAAAAAATCAAATAACAAAGAAGTGAGCAGGTGATTTGGTCAAAAACGATTTAATTTTTGCCTAAGAAAGAGATAAGAAGGTGAGTTTCCAAGAAATAAGAAGGATCAAAGACTGCTTGCAAAAGAACAACAACACAAGTGGCCTGATTGAACAGAGTAAGATTTGATTGAACTAAGTTTTCCTCCACACACCAATCATGTATTATTGTTAATAAGCAGGTATTTATTTCAACTTGAGTTTTCCTTTCTCTTAAGAAGATTTTATTTTCTGTCGATTCCCGGGTGAAAGATCTCGATACCTTTAAATTTTTGTTTGCTCTCGAGTGAAAGATCTCATTGCTTTTAAATTATGTTTGCTCTTGAGTGAAAGATCTCGATGCCTTTTAAATTCTGTTGGATCCCAAGTGAAAGATCTTGGTGTTTTTAAATTTTTGTCGGTTCACGGGTAAAAGATATCGGTACCTTTAAATTTCTGTTTGCTCTCGAGTGAAAGATCTTGGTGGTTTTAAATTTTGTTGTCTCCTAAGTGAAAGATCTTGGTGCCTTTAAATTCTTGTCAGCTCCCGAGTGAAAGATCTCGGTGCTTTTAAATTTTGTTGGCTCCCGAGTGAAAGATCTCAGTGTCTTTAAATTCTTGTCGGCTCTCGAGTGAAAGATCTCGGTGCCTTTAAATTCTTGTCGGCTTCTGAGTGAAAGATCTCGGTGCTTTTAAATTTTGTTGGCTCCCGAGTGAAAGATCTCGATGCCTTTAAATTCTTGTTGGCTCCCAAGTGAAAGATCTCGGTGCTTTTAAATTTTGTTGGCTCCTGAGTGAAAGATCTTGGTGTCTTTAAATTCTTGTCAACTCCCGAGTTGAAAAATCTCAGTGCCTTTAAATTCTTGTTGGCTCCCGAGTGAAAGATCTTAGTGCTTTTAAATTCTGTTGGCTCCTGAGTGAAAGATCTCAATGCTTTTTAAATTCTATTAGCTCCCGAGTGAAAGATCTCGGTGTTTTTAAATTCTTATCGAATCTCGAGTGAAAGATCACGGTGTTTTTAAATCTTGTCAGCTCCTAAGTGAAAGACCTCAATGTTTTTAAATTTCTGTTGGTTCCTAAGTGAAAGATCTTGGTGCCTTCAAATTCAAGTGGGATCCCAAGTGGAAGATTTCGTTGCTTTTAAATTTCTGTTGATTCTTGGGTCAAAGATTTCAGTGGTTTTGAATTTGTTTTTAAGGTGCACCGAACAAAATATTTTTTTCTTTACATGTTTCTTATACTAAAACACGATAAGCAATAGCTGAGTCTGTTTTATCTATAAGAAAACATGTAAAGAAGGGCAACTGTAGACACCGTATTTTGTCTGGGTCATTTGATAGTTAAAAATATATTTAAGAAAATTGGAGATATATTTAAAGTTTTAATCAATGTTTTTATTTGTTTGGGCTTTTACATTAAAAAGAAAACCTAAGTCTAATCCATTGTCTCACTAAGCCCATTTTTATTTAAGCCCACTTGGTCCATTTTTGTTATTTTTCTTAATTATGTAAATAATCGATGAAACATATAAATATATTCTATAAATTTACTTTTGGCATCATTGGATCTAAAGGAACCAATAGGAGAGCAAGGAATAGATTTCCTTCTCTCCCCATTGGTCCAACCTTGGATTTTTCTTTCTTATAATTGAATAACTAAGTATTTAAGTAAAGAAAAGCAAGTAAAAAAGAGAAAAGATGAGGGGGGCAGCAGTTAACTAAAGGGGCAAAGTAGGAAACAAAGGAAGGGAAGAAAAGTCAAAACAAGGAGAACCACCCATTTCAGCAAGGGTCCATACGCAAGAACCAATAGGCAAAGTGAAAAAATAGTCAGAGAGCAAAATTTAGAAAGGGGGGAGAGCAGAGAGCAAAATTTGAAGAAGAGAGAAAAGAGAGCTCGGTAAAGAGCAACCAAGAGGGAGTGAGTGAGAAAAACAAAACTGTAATCTATTGAGACCCTTGGATCTCATTCCTTGGATTTTTTAAAGCCAATATCACTCTCTGAATCCTCTCTTGCTCTGTTTTCTTTTCACCAAAGAAGTGGAAGCTGCGTGGAAACAAGGTGTGATTTCAATTGTTATAGAATAGCATGAAATGGATTGTTGTATCCCTTGGATAATTTCTGGTTTGCTGGTTTACTGTGCTTGTTCTTCCTTTTTCCGTTTTTACTTCTTTATCTCTATGATGCTTGTTTGTTTTTTTTTTTCTTGAAGATTTAAAGTTGTAGCATGTTTATTATCAAATTCTGAAATCCATGCTTGATCATATAGATTTTTCTGGTTCAAGGTCCTAAGTATGAGGTTGAAGCTCTAATTATTAACCTCTTTGTCTCTATTATGCTTAAAGATTTAATCGTAAGATTCTATCTTCTTTCCGTCCCATTTTTGGAGAGTTGAGTAGAGACTCTTTGCCTTGGATTTACCTCTGATTTAATCTTTAATTATTGAAATTAGTTCATATTTTTCTGGACATGTGTTTATGGAAGGCTTGCTGTTTGTGTTTTCATTCAGATTTTTATATGTGGTCAGCTTTTGAGAATTGCAATTGCCATTGCTGGTTTGATTATGCCCTCTTTTTTAGACTTTGAGTAGGTTTTAGAATTGCATTGTTAGGGGTAGATGGTATTTGTTTCATGATTTTTGGTCTTCAATGTTGTAAACACATGATTAGTGATGATTTATTTTCTGGTTTTCTTTAGGACGTTTTTGGAGTTATTTATCCTTCATTGATGATTAATTTCTTGGCTGTTTAAGTATGCTTCAAGGATGGTTTTAATTGTAGTTTTTTGTGCCATCTTGGATGGGTCCTTAGGCCATCTTGGGAGATTTTCTGCATGGGTTTTCCTGCTGTTCTGGATATGTTTATTGTTTGCCTAGATTTTGGGATTGTAAATAGCATGGAATGGCTCTTTATCCTATATGGAAAGATATTTCTTACAGTCCAAATAGCTTCTATCTGACATATTGAGTATTAATCCCATACTGTTTTAGTATCAATTTGGCTCCATTTTGTTTTGTCATGAAAAGAATGTTTGTACATTTTTTTCATTGCTGTCAGTTCTCCCCTGGCAATGCTCAATGTTTTAATTGTTTTTGGAGCTACAAAGATCAGATTTAAGTGAGGTTGGTCTCATTAGAACCATAAGATGTGCAGCTTCAATGTGTACAATGTTTAGATTTTTTACATGTGTAGTTTACTACCAGTTCGAGTTTGAACATAGTTGTTTAATGTTACACTGACACTGGTGCCCTATCCCTGGCAGTGTTCGGTGTTTCATTTGTTTCTGAAGTTGTACAGCTCCATTTTACATTGTTCTCATCTCATTAGAACCATAAGATGTGTAGCTTCAATTTGTGAAAATTTTAGATGCATATGTAGTTTACTGCCAGTTCGAGTTTGAACATAGCTGCGTAATGTTACATTGACACTGATGCCCTATCCCTGGCAGTGTTCGGTGTTTCATTTTTTTCTGAAGTTTTACAGCTCCATTTTACGTGGTTCTCATCTCATTAGAACCATAAGATGTGTAGCTTCAATGTGTGCAATTTTTAGATTTTTATAATGTGTATTTTACTGCCGGTTTGAGTTTGAACATAGCTGCATAATGTTACATTGACACTAATGCCCTATCCCTGACAGTGTTCGGTGTTTCATTTTTTTTCTGAAGTTGTACAGCTCCATTTTACATGGTTCTTATCTCATTAGAATCGTAAGATGTGTATCTTCAATATGTAAAATGTTTATATTTTTTGAATGTTTAGTTTACTGCCAGTTCGAGTTTGAAAATAGCTACTTAATGTTACACTGACACTGATGCCCTATCCCTGGTAGTGTTTTGTGTTTCATTTTTTTCTGAAGTTATACAGCTCCATTTTATGTGGTTCTTATCTCATTAGAACCGTAAGATGTGTAGAATTTTTGTGTAGAATTTTTAGATTTTTTGAATGTGTAGTTTATTGCCAGATCGAGTTTGAACATAGCTGCTTAATGTTACACTGACACTAATGCCCTATCCCTGGCAGTGTTCGGTGTTTACTTTTTTTTTTGAAGTTTTATAGCTCCGTTTATGTGGTTCTCATCTCATTAGAACCTTAAGATGTGTAGCTTCAATTTATGAAATTTTTAGATTTTTTTCATGTGTATTTTATTGCCAGTTCGAGTTGGAACATAGTTGCTTAATGTTACACTGACACTGATGCCCTATCACTGGCAGTGTTTGGTGTTTCATTTTTTTTTTCTGAAGTTGTACAGCTCCATTTTACATGGTTCTTATCTCATTAGAACCGTAAGATGTGTGGCTTCAATGTGTGAAAGTTTTATATTTTTTTCATGTCTAGTTTACTACCAGTTCGAGTTTTAATTTAGCTGCTCAAGGTTGCACTGACACTGATGCCTTATCTCTGGCAGTGTTCAGTCTTTCATTTTTTCTGAAGTTGTACAAATCCAAATTAAGTAATTTTGATTTTATTAAAACTGTAGGACATGTGGCTTCAATGTATATAATTTTTAGAATTTTTGCATGTCTAGTTCACTCTAAGTTTTGGCTCTAGTTCACTCTTAGTATTGTCTCTTAAGAACCATAAGTCTTTTAGTCTTGCCTACTTTAAGTTTTGTATATATGAGCATCCTCAGACATAATTTATGATAATTATGAGTACAAGCAAATCGGAAGGCCCAACCGGAATATATCCAGATGCAAGCGTGGAGCAAGAACGTTGTTTTATTTATCTCTTTTTTTTNCACTTATCATGGGAGAATAGGGCGAGTCAGTCCTATATGGGATGCCTTTCTCTATTCGATCTAGGTAAAGGTAGCGCCACCCTGGACGGTCGCTTCATGCGATGAAGGGGTAGAAGGATTTAGGTCTCGGTAGATAATTCATGCATTGCACGTTTAAATTTTGGGTTTTTATTTTTATCAAATATTCTTGTAATCAATTTATTATTCTGGGGTAAATAAAATATACATTTTTGGCCATATTCTATTCGCACAACTAATTTAGGGTAATCGTCTTTAGACGGATACTGTAGGGTGCCTAACACCTTCCCCACGCATAAACAGACTCTCGAACCCTCTATGGTTCATAGACCGATGTTTTTTTTTATTTAATAAATAAAAAAAGGGTTTTCCAATTGTTCCCTATTTTTTTAATACAATTAGTGGCGACTCCAAAGTTTTCATTTCAAAAACTAAATCTCTTTTTATTTTGCCATCCGCGTCGTAGCGACCTTCGGATACGTTGTGACACTTCTTGAAAGAACTCTCTCTCTACAAAAGCATCTTGTGGAATTTAGCTTGTTTAAAGAGATATTCCCTACTATCAAAGAAAGATAAATGCAAACAATTGTGCTTCTCAAGACATTATTTCCATGGCACATGCCCAAATTGAAGCATATATGCAACGAAGGGTTTGTATTTGATCCAACTCTTGAGATTCTAGAAAACTTAAATGTAATAAAATGCTCCAGTTTGGTTAAAATAGTTCCCTCCTCTGCCTCTTTCAACCATTTGACTAATTTACAAGTAAGAGACTGTGAGAAGTTGGTATGTTTAGTAACATGGTCTACAGCAAAAAAGCCTGGTTCAACTCAAAGGATTAACTGTTGAAAATTGTAGAATGATAGAAGTAATAGTGGAAAGCAGTGGAGATGGAAAAGAAGACGAAATTGAATTCAAACAGTTGGAATTTATGGAACTAAAAAATTTACCAAATCTCACAAACTTCTGCTCTATAAATTGTGAGATCAAATTTCCCAACTTGGAGGAAGTAAGCATTAGAGGGTGTTCCAGGATGAAGACATTCTCAAAGGGAGTCTCCAGCACACCAAAGCTAGACAAGGTACAAGTAGAAGAAACTGAAGATGAATGGAATTGGGAGGGAAATCTAAACACCACAATAGAACGGTTGTACATGGACAAGGTAAAATTTTCTACAATCTTCTCTATATTCTTTGTTTTTCTGCCCCCTTTTTTCTTAAGATGGTTAACCATGTCTGAAGTGTAACCAGTTTGAATACTGCATTATACAGGTACTTTTTCTCAGTTCAGAGCATTAACTGATTTTCCAGAACACAGAGATATGGCAAAAATTAGTTGAAAATAGATCATTCCGCAATTTGAAATCTTTTTTGGTGGACAACTGTGAGTTTCTGTCAACTGTGATCTCTTCTAATTTGCTGATAGTTTTAAGTAATTTGGAAGAATTACAAGTGCAAAACAGTAATTCAGTAGATGTAGTATATGATTTGGAAGAAATGACTACAGAAACCTCAAGGTTGAGAAAATTGACTTTATCTCAACTTCCAAAACTCAAGCATATATGGAATGGGGATCCTCAAGGGACTGTCAAGTATGAAAATCTTGAAGCAGTAAGCATAATTGATTGTCACAAGTTGAAAAATATTTTCCCAGCTTATGTGGGCAAAATGTCAACTGAAAATCGAAATACTCATAGTAGAATCTTGCATTAATGTAGAGGAAATTGTGGCAGAGGAGGAAAGAGCGGAGAGTATTAGCAGGTTCGCATTCCCTCAAATGAAAACCATGAGACTTTTAAGTTTACAGGGGCTTAAGAGTTTCTACCATGGGATGCATACTGTTGAATGTCCATTGTTGACTGAATTATACATAATATATTGTGATAAATTGTTGCAATTTGGAAGGGAGACTTCAAATCTGCCAGAAACTTATCTTTCTTTCTAAGATGAGCATTGTTTTTTTTACAACAACCACTCTTCTCTATCAAACAAGTATGACAAAATAATGAATTGTTGAGATTAAAAGTACATATAGTATGTTTTATGACTGAGTATATAAAGGGAGAAACCTAGTGCTAGCTTGTACAATTTCCTGCAGTGTTACCGATTTTTTACTTATTTTAAAGCAAATAATATATTATGCTGACTTATTATCCTAAGTGGAATTCATTTCTGTCAAATATTATTCTGATATGTAATATTATTATAATGACATAAAATCCTACACTTCCATGTATAAAAGTCAACTAGGCTGTAGAACAGTTGGTCTCAAGGCTCTCATTGCAAGAAGAAAGTCTTGTGTTCGAAGCCTCTCATTAACAAAATGAGGGTTTCAAAGTGTTCCTCATACAAAGTTACAGCTGTGGGTGCTTCGACAGCGAGATTCCTAAAGTAAGGATGACTTGCCCCAAGTTTGATAAATTTGACTCCATCCAAAGGTTGGGATTAGGCTCAGGTTCCTAGGTTACCAAAAAAATAATGCTCATGTATAAATATTGAGATGGGATGCCATGTCGAAATTTGCTTTTCTAACTCCTTTCATGAAAATTACTCGAATGATAAATTATCTAATAAAATGCAATATGTGTGTGAAGGTGATCACAATTCCGGNCGTGATCACAATTCTAGTAGATGAAATTAGGGAAGAGAAGTTGGAATCCAAGAAGCAACTTCAATGCTAACAGGAGAGGAAGAAGGTTGGCTATGAGCTTGGACTACCATGATCCGTTTAATAGTATGCAGGTTCATAACTATATTGTCATGTTGTTGTTGAAATTATCCTAATCAAATGCAATTTATTTTTGAAGACAGTGATTTAGTGGGTTCACAGCTTATAGCATTTGATGCAATTCAAAGGAATAAGAGGACGTGCAATCAAATAAAAGATAAAAGAGAATGAAAAAGAAAAAGAAAAAAATTTCTTACACTAAAAAATACAACTTTATGGGTTGAAGCCCAAATACAGTAGTTCAAGTCTAAACGACCTTGAAAAGGCCAATTAGCAAAGATTGGGCCTAGTCAGACTTTTTTTGGCCCAATCATGGTTCAATTCCTAGAAATTTTTAAAATTGCCATAAGATACCAAACGTTTAGAAATTATAACAACAAATCCCATTTTCCAAAAAAAAAACCATAAAAACAATTTCCTTTCAATTTTATTTCTTTTCCTTACAATTTTTTTAAACAACTTCGGACATCTAGCGTTGACATCCAAAACATGGCATCTCTAAGAATTACTTTGACTTTGATGCTAAGATTTTCATTCTAGGATAAATTGGGCTCCACGGATTAGCATGGATGAAGTACAAAGTAGGTAAGTTTCACTTTCTTTGTTTATTTTAATATTTGTTTATTTTCTTGCAACTTTTTTTAATTTCAAATTAGTTCAAACAAGTGATGAGTGAAACAAGGCTAATAGCCGGCATGGTCGTTGAAAAATAGTAAGAAATTAAGTGTATAGAAATCATCGTACGCAACTAGGTGGAGATAGGACAATTGCGTCTCTTCTGTTGTCCTATTATATTAGCTGGTCAATCAATTCACATTAGAGCGTAATTTCTGTTGCAATTTTTGTAGTTCTAATCTTTAGGCATATATTGGGAACAAGTGGAAGCACTAGGAAGAAGACCAAAGAGTTGTGCTTTTCAGTTTAAACTTGGATTCATCTCTCTTCAGGCTTCTTTGTCCAGGTCATGGAAGAAGTCAACTCCTGATCATATGGATAATCAAAAGGGAAGTAATATTTCCCTTTTGGATTTGCCTGAATCGACCTTGGATTCCATTCTCAATCGCCTTTCACCAATCGATCTCTGTAGAATGTCTCAAGTGTGCACTTCATTAAGGGATAGATGTAGAAGTAATCATTTATGGGCCAGACTCATAAAGCAAAAATGGGGAAAAGTGATTGGGGATGTTGCTTATAAGGAGTGGCAGTGGCATTTAACAATAGCAAAGGAAGAAAACTCCTTGAATCAACACATCCAGAATGGATCACTGGGTTCTATTAGTGGTGTTTGGCCTAATATATGTCTTGGGTCATTTCTAGAAGATTGTGGGCAGCATACTTGTTCAAGGACAAACAATTCCATGATGGCTATGTATATCTCTCTAGAGAGTGGCAAGTTCTGGTTCCCAGCACAGATATACATGGTAATGGCTTTGCTGGTGCAAGTTGGTGACAGTTCTCCAAGATCTGCAAGAAGGTACTATCAGTGGCCAGAGATGGTTATCTGGTGTCACCTCTTTTTTACTTTCTTTATGGCTGGTCTCTAACTTGAGCATTGAAGGTGAAACTAGACCACCTACTCTGGCCACCACTGACAGTTGCTTTTTGCAGATTTTGGAGAGTAGGTCATCATTATAAGTCATTTAATTTTTTTTAAGAGGTTTCTTCAATACTATGATGTGGAGTTCTATATATTTCTTCTCTTTTTGCAGGGGTTAGTGCTTTGCAATGCTTTACTAAGTTATGACTCCAAAACTGATAATTTTCAAGCAAGGTATGGAAAGAACTACCTTCTCCAAAAATAGATAGTGGACTTATGTATCTGCAGCTAACTCATCTTTTGTTATGATTGAGAAGAAACTGCAAATAGTAATTCAAATGCAATTTTTTAAATAACCCACCTGTCATCTTCAAAGCTTTAAACTTCTTTTGTCCCTTGTTATGTGTTTTGAAATTTGAAATTATCACATTCCTAAAAACATTTGTTATGTATAACCATTTTGTTTTCTAGTACAACTAAGGCTAGTCATCCTACTTCAGGGTCTTGTTGTCGAAACATCTATAACTATAATTTTGTATGGAGGAACGCTTTGAGAATCTCCCATTATGTCAAAGCAAGGTCTCAGGCACACAATCCTCTCCTTGCAGACAGAGTTTTGCAGATTGGTTTTTCTAGTACTTTGTCAAGCAGCTTCTAATTTGATGATAACATTATGGACTTTATTAGTTTCTTTAGCTCATTTGCGCATGTTACTTCCTTCTTGTATTCAATAGATAAATTCTTTCAGGCATCAATATGGTGGATGGCGGGTTGTGAGGAAAAGCATCCCTTGGGATATGGTGAGAGTACCCCCAGTTGAAATTTGTTCTTATGTTCTTCATGTCTCTGATTGCTTAGATGACTTAAAACCGGGGGATCATATTGAGATCCAATGGAGAGCAACTAGAGAAAACCCTTATGGTACGTTTCTGAACTCTCAAACTCTTCCTTGACCAAAAAACAAATTAGCCCCTGCCCCTTCCCTTATCAAAATTGAAGAATCAATTGTCTAGAAAAATGAATGAATGTAGGTTTATCACAAGATATGCGATTACCTTCATGTTATAACTTGTAATGAATGTACTACAGATTGGTGGTATGCTGTTATTGGTCACTTGGACTCATGTGATGAGAGTGAGAATCATTGCCGGTGCCATTTTAGTGGTGAGAGATCTTTACTTGTCACTTGGGTTGTCTCCTATTTGTTTCTATAGTTTTTCTTGTGGGAATTATGAGTATTTTCATTCTGAGTAGAGGATAAATTTAGTCAAATTCACATGTTTGACACTACAAGAAAATAGTGAAATTCTTACGGTTTTTTTCATGGTTTAGACTTTCTGCTCATTTCTCATGGAAAAATGGATTGTAAGAAAAAAAACTAGAGAAATCCATGAGAAACACTTTCCCTTTTTTGATTATTTTTAAAGGATAAGATTATTTGCTGCTCTTGAGGAAATGAAAGTTGCATTCTACAATTAATATGTTCTTTTTGCTCAGTTAATATAGGTAAATTTTCCTTAATAAATCTTAGTGGTGGAACAGTTAATGATAACCTTGTGGATACATTCACAGTATTCGCTTTACTTGTTTTTGTTAAATAGTTTATAACTTGGGTTATGGAACCAAGTCCCACATTGGTTGAAACAATGAAGGTTTAAAGCTTTATAAAAGGCAAAACAAGACTAAGAGTAACTTTAGTTATATGAGCCACACAAGCCCATGAAGCTAGCCAAATTGCATAGCAAATCAAATATCCTTTAATGTCTTTGATTGGCACTTGAGCCTTGATTTGACAAATATTTTAAAGTCCGATTTTAGTAACTGGCCCGGGTTGGGTCGTTTGACCCAGTTCAGATGACAGTTTTTTAATTTAAAAGATTTCATTAAAACAAATAGTTGTGACTGTTCGGTTAATATCTAATTTCAAAATACAGTTGTGTCTATTTTCAAACAAACAATTGTGTCAATTAATAATTGACAATTATATTTGTTCATAAGTGCATTTTCAAGTCTACGAAAGGAAAGTTCCAAATGCATTATGATTTACAATTTTCATTGAGTTTTTTAGGGTTTTGTTATATTCTGGGGTAACTTGTTTTTATAGAGAAGCAATATTACACTCAAGACAGTGTAATTATTCATGCCTCAAAGCTAACTATTTTATTGTTTCCATGATAATATTTCTAACAGTTTCACATATAAGCATATGATTTTTAAGACCTCTCCTAAATAATTAGTTGTGCCTGTAAAACTATTTCACCTGTTTAGATGAATACATCACATGCATTTATTTTTCCTTTTATAGATATGTTTGTTGTGGAGTTCAAGCAATACTCTCATGGATCACTCATGAGACGTATAGTGCTGAGTAGAAAGAACTATGGAGAACAAGGTGATGGATCAGGTGGCTTCTATGGGGGAACAAGAAAACTTCATAGTGAGGAGGAGATTGAAATGTGGAAGAAGCTATCGCCACCTGAAAATCAGGTACAGTATGACTCACAAAATTGCATATTCATGGTTTAACATCCTTTTACTATATCAGGTTTAAAAGGTAATGAAAAAACTTGTTTTGTTGACACAGAGAATAGAAAAAGTTATTTTTTTTATTTAATTTCATTTCTGATATGAATTTAAACGATGACATATTAAAAATTAAATAGAGATTTAATTTATGCTAGAAGTGTTCATATTTATACACTTTTTTTAACAGGCAATGGCATATGGATTATTCTATGCGCCTCCGGTGGCAGCACAGATCCAAATATTGTAAAATTTAAAGTGAATCTCAGGTAAATTTTCTTAGAGTAAATTAATACTCCAACCTCCTCGGTAGTTATCTGATCTTCACCTACCTTCTCCATAACCAACACATAAACTCAATTATCTAACATATGTTAGGAATATTCCTTGAATATGTCATTTTTTGTATTCTTTATATTACTTGAAGTGAATCTTAGGTAAATTATCTTACCATGTATAAGTCTCTCATAAATTATTCAATTTATCTTCATTCATTGTTTTCCGTCAGAACAATATAATCTGACTTAAAGTTTTGATTGCTGCTGATTCATTTATTCTATCTTGTTATAAATCTTTCTTTACAATTTCCATTGCCAATAAGGTAGATTACTTTTGCTTGGATAACATTTGATCCTGAAGCCATCATTTGGTGTAATTTTGGACGCTCACATTGGGATTTCTTCTTATTCAGAGAACTGCTAGGGATCTTATCTGTTGAAAACTGATTCACATTCACCATTTTTAAGTTCTTCTTACAGGGTACAAGTCTCCTTTTGGTATACCTGGAACTCTAGCTATTACAGGGATGGAAGTTTTATGTTAAATATTCTCACACCGCAAGCTACTTCTGCCAACTTTCTCGTCTGCTAGAGAAATTTGTTGTTTTGGATTGAGTACAAAGAACACTACCTAGTGCTTGTTATGTAATATAAGCTTCGCCAACAAAAGATACAATAATTAATCTGTTTGTTTTGTTAACCTCTACCAGTCTTTTTTTTTTTTTTTNTTTTTGTATTTTGGCTACGACTTTGGATTCTAACACGGAACCTACAAATCTTAAAGACAATCTCAGTATTACTTGACTATATACCATTTTATTTACCTCTAATTGCCGTGGAACTAAAGTTATTATTTTCAGTATTTCTTGAAACTTGGATATAATATATTTATATTTTGGAAATGGTGAAAGAGTTCAAATACTTATGTTCAATTATATGATGCATTCGAACCCATTATATATGGATTCTATAATCTATATATGCTCCCATCTTAAACAGCAATCCCAAAAAGCTTTTACGTCCTAAATATTCGAAGTTGCTTTTGATTTGGAAAAGAGAAACCAGAGAGAAATAGGGTCGGAGATGGAAAATTTTAGAATGTCTTGTTGTAGTTTGGTTTTATGCAATCACATTCAGTATTATGAATAATTTTTTTTTCTTTTTTTCTATAATATTCAGTATTGTGAGGATTAAATCCTTTGAAAGACTCTCAAATACAAAATATTAATCTTTTTTTTCTTTTTTGTGTCCAATTACCAAATATTCTATTTTACAGAAGATGGTGAAATAAATCTTAAAGACAACTTCAGTATCATTTGACCATATACCGTTTGGTTTACCTCTAATTGTTGTGGAACTAGAGATATTATTTTCAGTATTTCTTGAAACTTGGATATGATATATTTATATTTTGGAAATGCTGAAAGAGCTGAAATACTTATGTTCAATTATATGATGCATTGGTATAATCTATATATGCTCCCATCTTATACAGCAATCCCAGAAAGCTTTTAAGTCCTAAATATTTAAAGTTACTTTTGATTTGGAAATGAGAAACAAGAGAGAAATAGGGTCGGAGATGGAAAATTTTAGAATGTCTTGTTGTAGTTTGATTTTATGCAATCACATTTAGTATTATGAGATTTTTTTTTTTTTTTTTTTTTTTGCTACTGATATTCAGTATTGTGAAGATTAAATCCTTTGAAAGACTCTCAAATACAAAATATTAATATTTTTTCTTTTTGGTGTCCAATTACCAAATATTCTATTTTACAGAAGATGATGAAATCACGGGAATAAAAATTTTACACGAGTAACCACTCAAAAATAAGGACACAACTAATAAATTTCCAAAATAACAAAATCATGATACTATCAATATGATTTGTTTTACGCTTTACTATTACATAGTTTCAAGATTGTAAATTAGAGTTGCCACTTGTAAGTTAAGAAGAGAGAATTAATATGAATTGAATTTGAGTGAATTATTGTTAGGTCACTCGTATTAAAGATGATTACAAGTGGGTTATTTAGGCTACTTGTTATCTCTTCTCAACACAGTTATATCTGTTGAAGAAGCTCCTGCAAGTTCAAACTTCTCAACTGCAACTTCCAGAATTTCATGCCATAATGGTAGCCCTAATTTGAATTCCACAATTGACCGCTCATATAGCATGGTACCCCACAGGAGATTTATTTGAGACCTCATAATTGCCACCTGAGAAGCAATTTCATCTGATGACATATTTTTAAACAGGCCTTCCAATCCCATGTTCTGCATATGTAATTTGACATCCTCTGCATTGGAGGCTTCACCCAATCGTGGCTCCTCTAATTCTTCCCTCATCTGCATCTCCATCTCCATATTTTCCTCAGCATTGTTTGTAAAGCTGGAGAACCTCAGTGGAGGGCCATGTTGCTAAATCAACATTGCTGCTGATTGCATAATACCAAGAGAGTTTTGCTTGCTCAAATTGCTGCTGACCTAGTGCTAGAAAACTTTCATAAAAATCAGATATAAGTTTAATGGCTGCTTCATATTTTTCTCCTGCTTTTCTATATTCTTTCTGTGCCCATTCATACGCACTTTTGATTCGTTCATTCAGATTCCCTTTAGAAGAATCTACTATGAAATATACACCTTCTTCCTTGCCCCGGACATGTGAACATTTCCCCAGTTGAATAATGCTAGAGATGCCATAGTCCTTATTTATTTTTTGTGTCACTTTAATCATCAAATAATCATTCTGCCAACCAAAAATTAATCCTCTAGTGATCACTTTGGGTTCTTACAGAGGATTGATTTGGTGGATTGAGTGATTATTCGAGAACTAAATTGATATAAAAAATAAATCAGGGATTAAATTAATATTTGAGAAATGATTCAAGAATGAATATATATACTGCCAACCAAAAATTAATCCTCTAGTGATCACTTTGGGTTCTTACATAGGATTGATTTGGTGGACTGAGTGATTATTGTGTGTGTGTGTGTGTGTGTGTG
>QAOA01006985.1:0-126622 GCA_003255065.1 Cercis canadensis
AATGCGCAATGTATCAAATTATCAATCCCTCATTTTATTTTATTTTTTTATAGGGCGAGGTGGGAAAGTGGATGTTATAAATTAAATGCATTATATTACATGCACACTTCTAAATATTGAGTTAACTTAGACCGTTAGGTTATTTAGTAGAGTCCTAAAAAATTGTAGTAAGTCCAATTGAAATAAAATATTGTCATATTTTGAAAATGGAAGTATGTGTCACACTGCCATGTAGCATTTCTCTTATATTTAATGAAAGATTTGCATAGGTTATATAAGAAAAGCCAAATATATGTTTGCTTTGTTTAATTCTAATTGGGTTTATTAGGGTCCCATTTTGTTAAAAAGTCAAAATCTGTCATTAGACTTATGGATTCCGTGTTTGAGTTCAAAGTTGCAGCCAAAAAAAATATATATGGAAATTCGTCCTTATAACTTTTAAGGCCACTTTTCTTTCAAAGATTAACCCAAAAAAAAAAAAAAACCTCACCTTTGAGTGATTCCAACTTGCAAGAAAATGGAAATATTTTCTGCGTTATATGTTAAAAAAAAAACAGCCATCAGAGATACATTACTTTTTGTTCCTGTTGGAGGATTGAGTTAGCGGAAATTGCCATGACTTGAAAATCGACTTTTATTGGCTCAGCTCACCAGTTCCTTGATTTTGAAATCCATTTTCTTAAATAATCTCCTATTGTACTTCATTCAAATTTAATGTGCATAATATATATGACGGAAGATTCGTAAAAATTAAATTTTCTAAAGTATAGGATACAAAATATGCAAGTATCACATAAACAAATGAGATGTAAAGAAAGACTTACAACAATTTGGTCTATTCTTCAATAGGTTCAAAGTCTTAATTTGAATTAAAAATATATTTCTTTGTCAAGATCCAGGTTTTTCCTTCCAATTTCCTTTAACCTATTTTAGTGTATGTCTCCATTGCTGACTTGATGGTTTCCTAGGACACAATCTTTGGAGATGATGCAAACTATCCAAGTGAAGGAAAAAGGGAAAAAAAAANGAGCCATTAGCATCTCCCATAATTCTGAATAAAAAATAATTATCAAACCAATAACCAAGTTTAAATGATCATAGCTCAAAGCCTCAAAGCAACAATCAAACAATTAAGCATAAATAACATTCATAACTACAAAATCAAGTAGGCAAATCAAAGTATCAAATCAACAAAATAACAACCAAATAACAAGTTTAAAAAAACTATTCAAATTATGAAAGTCTTTAATCTTCTTCTTCCTCATCATTGCCCTCAATAATAACATTTGACTCCTCTCTAGAGAGACATAAATCATCAATGTCAGTTGAATCATCATCATCATCATCTACAAAACCAAGTAGCCAATTACGTGTGCATAGAAGAGCTTGCAATGTTTCGTCAAGCATAGAACTTCTATATTTGTTCAACACACGAGAGCCAATACTAAAAGCGGATTCCGATACTACGGTAGTTATTGGAATGATCAATATATCACAAGTCATCATTGCAAGATCACTAAATCTATTACTTCTGTCTCTCCAATAAGCCAAAATGTTACTTTGGTCATAGGTTGAAATAATACTTAAAGCCTTTGTTTAAAAAAAAAGAAAAATCTGCAATTATATACAACATCCAAAAAAAAATTTCTCTCCTAGGGTTTTCCCTAGTGTGGAGCCGTCAATGGTGCCTGTCACTTAGCTACTGGTGAGAATTCTCTGATTTCATAACTGTGTGGGTATTCTTGGTTGTTTGTTTAATTGGTTTGCGTGGGTGATTGATGGCTACGATGGAAGGAAGTGGGATTGATGAGGAAGAGTTCCTAACGATTGACGAGGCCTATGTGGAGGCAGGGGTGCAACTTTGCTCGATGAGTCTGGTTGGGCGGGTGGTCACAGAAAAGTCAGTGGTTTGCGGCGTCTTGCAAGCATTACTGAATGGAATTTGAGGAAACCCTAAAGGTTTTAGAGCTGTTGAACTCGAACCTAGATTTTGGAATAGAGGGGTTACATCATAATATTGTGTAATCAAAATATAGACAATGAAAATGTTTTAAAAAAAATTCAATAGCGAACTTACATCATAATATAGTGTAGGCAATTTCTCTTTTCCTTTTCCTCCTCCAATAATACTTGGTGGTTGACTTACATTGAAAGAAGTCTTTGAAGTTGTTACACCTTTATTGACATACTCTTCAAAAAGTAGATACAAAGCCTTCTTAACCTTTTCCACTTTTTCTTCATAGTAATATGGATCAAGTCTAGAATAAGTATATTTCAAGAAATTAAGTTTTTTGGTTGGATCAAGAATAGCCCCAAATGCAAGAATCACGCTATATTCCCTCCAATACTTGTTAAATTTATCTTTCATTCTATGAGTCATGCTTTGAATCAACAAATCTTCATTCATCAAGTTTATGTCAAAAGAAGCAGATGTCAAAAGAAGCTCTATCCTCCAAATTTCTCCAAAATACAAATAAGATGACCCATATATCAAGTTGGTAATTGTATAAGATGGCTTCAAGAATTCACACATTGAAGCCCCTCTATTCCACTCATCATTTGATGGACACCACTTATAATTCTTATCAACTAAACTCAAACTATGAAAGACACGACGATACTTGATTGCACTCTTAAGCATTATATAAGTGGAGTTCCATCTAGTAACAACATCCGGTCTCAAACCAATTGATGTATCAATCCCGCCAACTTGTTCAACACACTGAAAAAATTGTTTCATCCTACTTTCTGATGCCCTAACATAATGCACACTTTGTCTAATTTTGTGCAATGCATCACTAGCAACTTTCAAACCATCTTGAACAATGAGGTTCAAGATATGAGCAGAACATCTAATATGAAAAAACTCTCCATTAAGTAGCAAGCTATTTGACAAACATAGGTGTTCTTTCAAGATGTTTTGCATATTGTCATTTGAAGAAGCATTATCCAAAGTAATGGAAAAATTTTTTCTCTCTATTCCCCAATCCTTTAAACATTCAAGCACCTTCAATGATAAATCATGCCCAGTATGTGGAGGTTGCATGTGAGAAAATGCTAAAATCTTACTATTCAACTTCCATTTCTCATCAACATAATGAGCAGTTAAAGATATATAACCATGGTTGGTGCATGCAGTTCAAACATCAGAAGTCAAGCACACTTTACCAAGAATTTGGGCTAATTGTTGTTTCAATTTTTCTTTCTCCACTTCATATTTTTTCAGCACATCAAGTTTAGCAGTTTTTCTAGAAATAAACTTACAATCTTCATTCAAAAACTTTTGATATTTCCTAAACACCCTCCACTCAACAATACTAAATGGAACATCATGTGCAATAATCAATTCAGACAATAACTCACGATTCACATTAGAGTCAAATTTTCTTCTCTTCAACTTCCCTTCAGAATCAATTAACATCTCCCTAACATCATGAAATTTAGGAATCATATGACATTTAGGAACATGACGGCATAAATGAGAAGTTCCTGATTTACTTGCACAAGTGTATTCTTTCCCGCAAGCTTTGCATTTACACTTTTCTTTGCCATCTTTACCCATACCAATTTTAACAAAATAGTTCCATACATCAGAGGTTAATGATCTAGCCTTTTTGGATTGTGGTTCAACATTCTCACTAGTATTTGTATTACTCACAATACTAGGGATTTGCATAAATTCACAATCATCATCAGCATCACAACTAATACCACCATTCTTTCCAACACTAGAGGAAGCCATACTGCAAAAAATTTAAGGAAAAATGTAAATAAAAGCCCCTAACAAAATTGCAAACAAAATGTGATGTAGTACAAAAGGATTTGGAATTCATGGCATAAAAGGAGCATCCAAATTTGACTAGAAAAGTTAACTATGTCCGTTTTTTACAAAAGACCCCACTTTTTCATATGGAAACGGCCTTCTGAGCAAAACGCGAGACAGGTGCCTCGCGCGTCGCGTGATTTTAGCCAAATTCCATCGTTTCAGGCCTCAAAACAGCATTTTATTGTTTCTGGGGCTACTTTTGTCATTTTCGGCATGCCTGGCGCCCAGCGCCAGGATCGTGGCGCCCAGCGCTGGCACCACATGAACTGAAATGTTCAGCTCGGCATACCTGGCGCCCAGCGCCAGGATCGTGGCGCCCAGCGCTGGCACCACATGAACTGAAATGTTCAGCTCGGCTCGGCATACCTGGCGCCCAGCGCCAGGATCGTGGCGCCCAACGCTGGCACATCATGAACTCAAATGTTCAGCTCGGTATACCTGGCGACCAAATTTGACTAGAAAAGTTAACTATGTCCGTTTTTGACAAAAGACCCAACTTTTTCATATGGAAACGACCTTCTGAGCAAAACGCGAGCCTCATGCATCGCGTGATTTTAGCCAAATTCCATCGTTTCGGGTCTCAAAACAGCATTTTATTGTTTCTGGGGCTACTTTTGTCATTTTCGGCATGCTTGGCGCCCAGCGCTGCTACCACATCAACTCAAATGTTCAGCTCGGTATACCTGGCGCCCAGCGCTGGCACCACATCAACTCAAATGTTCAGCTCGGCATACCTGGCGCCCAGCGCTGGCACAGCATCAACTCAAATGTTCAGCTCGGTATACCTGGCGCCCAGCGCCAGGATCGTGGCGCCCAGCGCTGGCACCAGCAACACAGAAGCCCAATTGGGCCACGCTCAGCGCCCAACACTGGCACACAGCAAAACAACCCAATTTGAGGTTTCAAACTAAATCAAAACATGAGATAACAACTAACAACCAGGCAAAAATAATTGCTTGATTAAAACAAGAATGTCATAAGTCACAAACAGGATTTTATCTGTTCAAGAGCATTAAGAAATCAGATTTAAAATATGTGGGACTTTTCCATAGAATAATCAACAATTGCAACTATGGCAGTACACCCCTATGCCCTATCATTAAACACCCATGCAAGCTCAACTAGCTTAGCTATAACTGTAAATGAGCTCCAATATGGCAGATTAGCAGACAGAGATAGAGCAAGAGAGAGAACACTTCAATATATGGCAGACAACCTCATAGAGAGAGAGAAAGAGAGAGAACAAGCACTTACAGTTACAGGCACACGCACAACAAAGGGAAAAAGATGGAGAAAGAGAGGTGGCAGTAGTGAGGACTGAGGAGAGGGAGGTGGAGACCGGAGAGTGTGTAAGAAATTTGGGGAGAAATGGACAACCGGAGAGTGTGAGAATGAGAGATGAAATTTAGGGATTTCACTTTTCAATTTTCAGAATTGGGGTTGATTGAAAGCAGACCAAAAAAAAAAAAACCAAATCGGGCCAAGCGGACCAACCCGGTTGAAACCCGATCGGGCCACGGGCCTTATCGGGCCGGGCCAAATTGGCCCGATTTTAAACGGGCCAGCATTTTAAGAACCCAGCCCACCATTTTTCCGGGCCCAAACGGGCTGGCCCACCGGGCTGAACCCATGAACCTAGCTCTAATCTGTTTAGATCGGTTTGTACTCGCGATGGAGTTCATAAACTTTGATTTAGATCGGTTTGTACTCGTGATGAAGTTTACAAACTGTCGTTTTAGATCAGTTTGTACTCATGATGGAGTTTACAAACTGTCGTTTTAGATCGGTTTGTACTCACGATGGAGTTTACAAACTTTGATTTAGATCGGTTTGTACTTGCGATGGAGTTTACAAACTGTGATTTAGATTGGTTTGTACTCGCGATAAAGTTTACAAACTGTCATTTTAGATCGGAGATTTTTAGAAGGAAGTGACCCAACGGGCTGGCCCACCGGGCTGAACCCATGAACCCAGCTCTAAGCACCAACAAGTCCAAATCTACAAAACATGTCTAAAAGCCATAAAAATAACTAGAAACACACACTAAAAGACTAAGTATAAGAGAAACAAATAGTATAAAATAATGTGTTATCAATGATTGAGGGTTTAGATGATTTTGACTGGGTTAATAAGAGAGAATTGACTGTAAAGATTTTTGTTGATAGTACCCATCCCGTATGTGCTCCTCATGTCAATGACCGATCTTCTTTTACCATGTAAGTTATGTTATTAAGCATGTAGATATTCGTTTTCCTTTTACTCATTTCCAAGTGTCTATCCTTCATTTTTTGAGAGTCGCTCATTCTAAACTTCATCCCAACTCTTGGGGGTATATCCGAGCATTTGAGATGTTGTGTGACTACATGAGATTGGTTGCTTGCATTAGGTCTTATTTTTTTTTTTTTTTTTTAAGGTAGCTTCCCGCACTGGTAGTTAGGTATCTTTTAGGGCAGTTCTAGATAGAAAATTTTTGCAACGGTTGGCTTCTTCTGCAAAAAGGTGAAATGAGTTATTTTTTTGGGTCCGTATGAAGAATAAGGATAGTACCACAGCCTTTTATTGTAATGATAATGGTAAATCACTATTTCCCTTCAATTGGTACAATAACGTCTGAACTCCTTCACCTTCAAAGCTATCAAAATGTGATGTCGCAGTGCAATGTATTATTTGTGTCTTTTCTCACTTCATCTCTTCTCCACTAAAAGTATCAAATATCTTAGGTAGTATTTTTTTTTCTTACGAGGATGAACAGTGTTTTCGGCGAGGATGAATAGTGATTTGGGCGAGCATTTTTTTTTTGGCTGGGCAAAAAAAAAAAACCTACCTAAGATATTTGATATTTTTAGTGGAGAAGAGATGAAATGAGAAAAGACACAAATAGTACGTTGCACAACGACATCACAATTTGATAGCTTTGGAGGTGAAGGAGTTCGGACGTTATTGTACTAATTGAAAGGAAATAGTAATTTACCATTATCATTATAATAAAAGGTTGTGGTACCATCTTCACTCTTCACCCGGATCCAAAAAAATAATGCTTTCCACCTCTTCGCAGAAGAAGCCAACAGTTGCAAAAATTTTCTATCTTGTACTGCCCCCAAGAATATCTAACCACTATTGCGGGAAACTACCTTAAAAAAAAAAAAAAAAAAAAAAAAAAANCAAACAAACAAACAAGAAGCACTTACAGTAATATAGGAACCGGTGGAGAGGAGAATCGCATAGAAACGACCCTTATGTGCATCTGTGATGCGAGCAAGAAGTATAGCAGAAAAGGAAGTTAGGCCCGCTTGCAAACTCACTAGTATTGCTGCAACAGCCAGATGTTTTTCTTTCTCGTCTTTAGTGTAGAAAAGCATTATGATCGACACACATGCATAGTCCACCAAATTGTGGCTAAAAACCAAACCTACAGTTCATGAAAACAAGAGAAATTAATAAGAGGATTTTGTTTATATATATGTGTAAGTTATTAATGAGTTGAAGCTTTAAGCTTCAAATCTTACCCCAGCTGAAGAGGGCACCGGGAGTGAAGATGAAATTGGAGTCCAGCCACCCAAACACGGCACCAGTGTTTGCCATCGTCAATTATGATTCATCACAGAACCTTACCATACATATATTAGACGCCAGTTGAGAGTGAAAGAAGTTACACGTTTCGTTTATACTGTCTTCTGTTTATAGTTTGAATCCATTTGCATTAATGTCAAAGCTCTAAACACAAGTAACTAGTTGTTTCGCTTTTCTTGTAATTGGTTGGAAGATTCATTCAACGAGGTTCTGCGACTTGTCAAATTGGTTGGAAGACTCCTAGCCGGTGAGAGGTGCAAGAACTTGCTCATTTTGAGGTATGACTTTTCTTTACGAGTTATTAAAAGTATCTAGTTCTGTCTCTATCTCAAAGAAGGGAGGGTAAATCTGATGAAAAAGTAAGTGCATAATGTCATGCGTGTCCAATATTTGATTAGTCAATTGGTTGATCTCTTACAAATTAATAAAAACTTTTTTAACAAAAATGAACCAATATATTTTATGGAAATTTGACCCACGTGTGATCACACACAATAATCTAGAGGTGGGAGAGTTGAAAATGCAGAGTCAAGAGATTATCTACAGTTAAAATTATCTCACTTTTCAAAATTGTCTAAAAAATATGAGAAGTAAGAGCTCCGCCGCCAATGAAGAAGAAATATATACCATTAACAAAAATATCTAGAATGAAAAAACAAATTAATAATAAAACAAAGAATAACTGCCATAATGGAGTCTTATCATAGTCCTTGTACCCTAAAATCTTCCTTCAATTACTATTGGTCCATGAATCTACAAATAGGCACCATACCGTTGTTGAAATAGAGAGGAAAAAGCAAATAGTCATCGGCCTTTGTACCATAAAGTCTTCCTTCAATTACTAGTTCAATTATTTCTTCAAATACCAGTTTTCGCTCACCAAAAGGGGAACTTTAATTTACCCCAGGCTAAAATATGGGGTTATATAACCTCATCCTATGTGGATGAATCTGAGCCTTTATTATGTCCATAAGACAAAATGGACGGTTATGTACTATTTCCAGGTAAAAGGAGCTTGAGGTTATAAATATAATTAGGTAATATAATCATTTGACCCAGATAAATAATCTAAATTACAGTTTAATCCATAACACAAAATATGAAAGTTCCTTAAAAAACGAAAAGTCACGTGACGTCTTCGAAAAATACTCCACCACCAACGTATGCTTTCTAACGATGGCGCATCAACGGGTTCAAGCGTGGCCGGCAGGTTCACGGCGCCACAAGCGGCGGCGATGGTCTTACTCCTTGGCAGGTCAAATCCTCTCCTCGTCCTCTCTTCTCTCAATTTCTGACTCTCCGTCTCTCAATTCCCTCTGGCTCTGGCTCTGCCTCTGCCTCTCCGCCATCTCTGATCTGTCATATCTCTGCCATCTCTCTCGCTCTCTGTCCTAATTGACTAGTCATTTACATTTTGTTACCAAGCGAGGCCCCAATTTGTAACCTTTTCTTCTGCAATCTAGTTCGAGGAGCCATCTGCAAAAGCTGGAACAAACCCTAACGGTAATTATTCAGTAGGATCTTGTAGGAATGTAATTATTCATTAATCCCTTCACTGAATATTCAGTGCTTTGTTGTTGATTTATTTGGAAATTTTTTGGGCATGATTTCTGAATTTTCTGTTGATGTTGGTATTATGGAAATTTCTTGCTGCTTCAGTGCTTTGTTATTGATTTATTTGGAAATTTCTATTCTTGCACCAGATTTTGTTCCTGCAGTAACCAGTAGCTGTAGGTTGTAGCGTCTTCCAAATTGATCTCTACTGTTTATGTTAGTTTGAGGACTAGTGTGATTGTTTGATTTTTCTTTTGGCTTCCTGTTCCTTTTATTTTTCTTTTTGGATGTGCGTCTGTGAATGCCTGCAATGTGAGTAGGTGGCTGCCTACAAGGGCTTAGACTTTTCATTTTTCGTTTGCCCCTCTATTATAATTGTATAATTAACTTTAATAATGCCATNGTGTTCCTTGTGTGTTGGCTTGTTTGTGAGATGCAATACGTAAGATGTTATAAAGTGCATGTCATCGTTGTCGTGCTTGCGGGAGATGTTATTGTCAAGCCTCGAGTATATTATCGGTTGCTTAGTCACTTAACATGTGTGGGTCGGATTAAATGGGATAGGCTGACTTGTTTTCTCAAAGGAGTTATGCAAGTGTCGCACAGTCTGACAAAACTGAACTTGTCGGCCCGGATAGTTGGTATCAAAGCCCTATTACTTATATGGACAGGACCACCATGTTGATCATGATTGTTACACCGTGGATAGAGTTAATGAAGGTTCTTTAGGCTAAGTCATCTGGTGTGCCAAAGACAATGAGAAGAAGTGACACGGTTGGGTGAATTCAAGCTTTCTTATCTCATCCGTTTGTTGGATTTGTTGAGATGTCTTACACTCAATAGGTGTGTGCACCTATTCCAAGAGTTGGCAGGAGTGTGTTGCAAGAGGCACTCACTGCAACCAAGTGGGATGATAGAAGATAGAGACTAGTTATGTGAACTTGTTGAGATGTGAGACGCCAAAGGAACTTGAGACATGGGGACAATACTTCCGAGCAATAGAGACTAACTTGGTGGAAGCAGAAAGACAAGATAGCTACTATGCGAAACTCATTAGAGGACAAGATAGCTACTCGTCTTCCTCGTTCACCTCTCTATTGATTCTTTATCTCAATTTTTTTTTTCTTTAGCATCATCATCAATGGAGAAGGAAGGAAAAAAAAAAAATGAACACATTTGACATTATTGAAGGCAAATATTAGAGCTGACTAACGGGTCAGCCCAGCCCATTAGGGCCGAGCCACATCGGGCCACGGGCCTTAACGGGCCAGGCCAAAATGGCCCGATTTTAATCGGCCCAGCCCAGCCCATTTCAGGCTGCGGGTTATAACGAGCCAAAATCTATTTTTTAATTTTTTTTGCCATGTTTATTTTTGAGAGAATATGAGAACATATTAATTATGAAACATCAAATATTAACATACTTAATCAAAATACAAACTCAAATAAACTTATAATAATAAATTGTTAATGTATCATTAACCACATACTAATTAAAAAGTATTTAGCACGACAATCATACTACTTGAGTCTTGACTAAAATAAATCTAATAAATTACTAATGTTCTAAAACTCTTGTATTTCGAGATGGACATTTGTGCAAATGATGCCATAAATAACTTGTTCCACATTTTTTTGAATGTATATGATAAACTTTCTCACAAGCCTTACATTTTGCACAAGCTCTTAGTAACCCATTCTCATCTTCTACATCAACATTTTCAAAATGTTCCCAAATTGTAGACCTTCTAGAGCCATTAGCATCTCCCATAATTCTGAATAAAAAATAATTATCAAACCAATAACCAAGTTTAAATGATCATAGCTCAAAGCCTCAAACCAACAATCAAACAATTAAGCATAAATAACATTCATAACTACAAAATCAAGTAGGCAAATCAAAGTATCAAATCAACAAAATAACAACCAAATAACAAGTTTAAAAAAACTATTCAAATTATGAAAGTCTTTAATCTTCTTCTTCCTCATCATTGCCCTCAATAATAACATTTGACTCCTCTCTAGAGAGACATAAATCATCAATGTCAGTTGAATCATCATCATCATCATCTACAAAACCAAGTAGCCAATTACGTGTGCATAGAAGAGCTTGCAATGTTTCGTCAAGCATAGAACTTCTATATTTGTTCAACACACGAGAGCCAATACTAAAAGCGGATTCCGATGCTACGGTAGTTATTGGAATGCTCAATATATCACAAGCCATCCTTGCAAGATCACTAAATCTATTACTTCTGTCTCTCCAATAAGCCAAAACATCAAAACTCCCTGTGATTGTGATCCTTGGCTCTTCCAAATAAATATCAAGTTGAGACTTTCCGGCATTGTTAGTTTGTTGGCAATCAAATTCTTCAAAATCCTATCAAATGATGAAATTAATATTTAACTTACATAGTTACATAATAATATTGTGTAATCAAAATGTAAACAATGAAAATGTTTAAAAAAGATTCAATAGCAAACTTACATCATAATATAGTGTAGGCAATTTCTCTTTTCCTTTTCCTCCTCCAATAATACTTGGTGGTGGTTGACTCACATTGAAAGAAGTCTTTGAAGTTGTTGCACCCTTATTGACATACTCTTCAAACATTCGATACAAATCCTTCTTAACATTTTCAACTTTTTCTTCATAATAATATGGATCAAGTCTAGAATAAGTATACTTCAAGAAATTGAGTTTTTTGGTTGGATCAAGAATAGCCCCAAATGCAAGAACCACACTATATTCCTTCCAATACTTGTCAAATTTATCTTTCATTCTATGAGTCATGCTTTGAATCAACAAATCTTCATTCATCAAGTTGGATGTCAAAAGAAGCTCTATCCTCCAAATTTCTCCAAAATACAAATTAGATGTAGGATAAGATGACCCAGATATCAAGTTGGTAATTGTATAAAATGGCTTCAAGAATTCACACATTGAAGCCCCTCTATTCCACTCTTCATTTGATGGACACCACTTATAATTCTTATCAACTAAACTCAAACTATGAAAGGCACGACGATACTTGATTGCACTCTCAAGCATTATATAAGTGGAGTTCCATCTAGTAACAACATCCGGTCTCAAACCAATTGATGTATCAATCCCGCCAACTTGTTCAACACACTGAAAAAATTGTTTCATCCTACTTTCTGATGCCCTAACATAATGCACACTTTGTCTAATTTTGTGCAATGCATCACTAGCAACTTTCAAACCATCTTGAACAATGAGGTTCAAGATATGAGCATAACATCTAATATGAAAAAACTCTCCATTAAGTAGCAGACTATTTGACAAACATAAGTGTTCTTTCAAGATGTTTTGCATATTGTCATTTGAAGAAGCATTATCCAAAGTAATGGAAAAAAAATTTCTCTCTATTCCCCAATCCTTTAAACATTCAAGCACCTTCAATGATAAATCATGCCCAGTATGTGGAGGTTGCATGTGAGAAAATGTTAAAATCTTACTATTCAGCTTCCATTTCTCATCAACATAATGAGCAGTTAAAGATATATAACCATGGTTAGTGCATGTAGTCCAAACATCAGAAGTCAAACACACTCTACCAAGAATTCGGGCTAATTGTTGTTTCAATTTTTCTTTCTCCACTTCATATTTTTTCAGCACATCAAGTTTAGCAGTTTTTCTAGAAATAAACTTACAATCTTCATTCAAAAACTTTTGATATTTCCTAAACACCCTCCACTCAACAATACTAAATGAAACATCATGTGCAATAATCAATTCAGACAATAACTCACGATTCACATTAGAGTCAAATTTTCTTCTCTTCAACTTCCCTTCAGAATCAATTAACATCTCCCCAACATCATGAAATTTAGGAATCATATGACATTTAGGAACATGACGGCATAAATGAGAAGTTCCTGATTTACTTGCACAAGTGTATTCTTTCCCACAAGCTTTGCATTTACTCTTTTCTTTGCCATCTTTCCATACATCAGAGGTTAATGATCTAGCCTTTTTGGATTATGATTCAACATTCTCAATAGTATTTGTATTACTCACAATACTAGGGATTTGCACAAATTCACAATCATCAGATTTGCATAAATTCACAATCATCATCAGCATCACAACTAATACCTCCATTCTTTCCAACACTAGAGGAAGCCATACTGCAAAAAATTTAAGGAAAAATGTAAATAAAAGCCCCTAACAAAATTGCAAACAAAATGTGATGTAGTACAGCGCGTCGCATGATTTTAGCCAAATTCTATCGTTTCGGGCCTCAAAACAGCATTTTATTGTTTCTAGGGCTACTTTTGTCATTTTCGGCATGCCTGGCGCCCAGCGCTGGCACCACATGAACAAAAATCTCGAGCCTCGGCATACCTGGCGCCCAGCGCTGGCACATCATGAACTCAAATGTTCAGCTCAGTATACCTGGCGCCCAGCGCTGGCACCAGCAACACAGAAGCCCAATTGGGCCACGCTCAGCGCTCAGGGCCAGGAACGTCGCGCTCAGCGCTGGCACACAGCAAAACAACCCAATTTGAGGTTTCAAACTAAATCAAAACATGAGAGTAACAACTAACAACCAGGCACAAATAATTGCTTGATTAAAACAAGAATCTCATAAGTCACAAACAGGATTTTATCTGTTCAAGAGCATTAAGAAATCAGATCTAAAATATGTAGGACTTTTCCATAGAATAATCAACAATTGCAACTATGGCAGTACACCCCTATGCCCTATCATCAAACACCCATGCAAGCTCAACTAGCTTAGCTATAACTGTAAATGAGCTCCAATATGGCAGATTAGCAGACAGAGATAGAGCAAGAGAGAGAACACTTCAATATATGGCAGACAACCTCATAGAGAGAGAGAAAGAGAGAGAACAAGGACTTACAGTTACAGGCACACGCACAGCAAAGGGAAAAAGATGGAGAAGGAGAGGTGGCAGTAGTGAGGACTGAGGAGAGGGAGGTGGAGACCGGAGAGTGTGTAAGAAATTTGGGGAGAAATGGACAACCGGAGAGTGTGAGAATGAGAGATGAAATTTAGGGATTTCACTTTTCAATTTTCAGAATTGGGGTTGATTGAAAGCAGACAAAAAAAAAAAAACCAAATCGGGCCAAGCGGGCCAATCGGGCCAACCCGGTTGAAACCCGATCGGGCCACAGGCCTTATCGGGCCGGGCCAAATTGGCCCGATTTTAAACGGGCCAGCATTTTAAGAACCCAGCCCACCATTTTTTCGGGCCCCAACGGACTGGCCCACCGGGCTGAACCCATGAACCCAGCTCTATGTCTAAGTGACACGGCCGTGATCAGAAAGGAACACGGCCGTGTCAGAGCCCGTGTTCGATGACCAGAAATGCAACTTAAGTGACACGCCCAGGACCAGAAAGGAACACGGCCGTGTCAGGGCTGTGTTCGAGCTATTTTTGACCAAATGACCTAATTCTGCACAAGTATAAAAAGGAAATCTGATGCATGGCATAAGGAGGCCGTACTTGGGAAGAAAAGAGCAGACGAACTAGAGAGCAAGGGGGAGCAATTGGAACTGGATCATCATAGAGTTTCTTCTTCTTCTCTTCTTTCATCTCATGTTGAATACTTATTTGTTTTTATTGAATTCAAGTATGAGTAGCTAAATTCTTATTGTTAGGGGTTTGATGTAATTCATTTGTAATGAAGTTTCAAGATTGAATAAACTTGTTTTAGTACAACTTCTTTTGTTGAATAGAATTTGTTGTTCTTAATGCCTTTAAATGCTTAGCTACCATTTGAATGGTTAGGAGATTCGTTTCAACACTAGGAATAGTAAGATCCGAATGTGCTCTGTAAATTCTGTCCTAAATTGAGTCAATCTAGGAATAGATAACTTCGTTTAGGTGGTATTAGATTAATTTCCTAGAACCAAATCACCTAAATTAATTGGTTGTATCAAGGAATTGGACAAGTAATTAGTATAGGGAGGATTGTATCACCAAGGAATTGGGTTCAATCACTTTAAGGAAATGAACCAACAACAAAGGAATTGTAACTGAAATAAGTAGTCCAGTATTGATTCTGAGATTATCTTGTCTATGAGGAAATCGAATTGCAAGTGAATGAAATCAACCCCTAACCTTCCTCATTCTTATTACAAATCTCACATTTAGATTGTCTCTTAAAGATTGTTACGATATTGTTGGAATTTTGTTACTTAGTTGCCACTTAGTTAATTGCAGCAGCTCATTCCAGGGCTGCCTTCAATCCAAACCATTTATCCTTCCGAATAGAATCTTTATTGGTGAAATTGGTAATTGTTAGCCTTAATCCTCGTGGGAACGATACTCTACTCACTACTATATTACTTGTGTGACCCGGTATACTTGCCGGAAAAAGTCCCATCACAAGGATTGGGCTTGATTCTGGCAGCGAAACGGTGACAAAACTGGGTATTTCGGATCCACCAGCATCAGCATCGGGTTGGAGTTGGGTCCTTCACGGGTCTTCCTCTTTTTGGAGCAGCTTGTTTGGATGACCTTCTAACTCGCACTTTCCCCATGCATGTGACCTTGGGAGAAGAAGGTTCTTGGGTTTCAATGGCAATGCTCTTCTTCCGTACAAACATAGGGCTGGAGTGTGACCTGCCTCTGCTTCTACTCCCCACATTACTTCTCAAGAATCTCATCAATGGAGGCAGAAACTTCTCTGTTCGACCTGGACTGGAAATGGGTTTTGTAGATAGCTTCATGTTCATGTTGCTCACCCACCCACTTTTACTCTCTTTGCTCTTTGCCCTTTGCTCTTCTCTATCCCTATCTGGTTAAGTGGTTATAAGTGCGTCCTTTCTTTGTTCACCCTTTAATCGGGGTTTGGGTGAAAGGCGATTGATCTGTAATAGAGTCGGATTTAGTGGTAGCCATTGTTGCAGAAGGAAGAAGGGACACAATGGTGGGTGATAAAGAGAAAGAAATTAAGTATTGGAGTGAATATGTTATTTTGAGAAATATTAAAAGAGATATGAGATGGTGCTGAGTTGTAAAATTAATACACATGTAATGTTTTAATAGGAGAACAACACCAACAGTACCTATAGAACTTTACCTAAGTTTTGTCCTAAAAAATTATATCTTCATTGCCACAACAGCTCCCTCTATTAGTAGATGGACGGAGCACTAACAGCTGGCCTGATATAATGTTTTGACAAACACAAAGACTTAATAATTCACTTTTAAAAATTAGGGACTGATTTATAGAAATCACTCATACAGAGAGACAAAAACTGTAAATGAAACTAAAAACTATGCTGTAGAAAAAGGTGAATTTTTCAATTGCTAGCAACTTAATGTATTATAATTTGTGGCCATTGCTATGCTACTCCATCAGGATGAGATAATGTCACATATGGGTGATTATTTCTACTATTTGATTCAAAATGTATCATAATAGCAAAATTAATATAATCTAAAATTTACTCAATTTGTAACTAAGTTAATATAGAACAAAATTTTAAGTGAATTTAATAAAATTTAAATTATGTCAACTGTGTTACTATCAGACAGTTTAGACCAAAATAGTACAAAAGATTTACTTGAATATGCGACATAATTGACATCTTGGTCTAGTAGCATAAAACACACTATAAGTTATACTTGTTTTATTATCCTTCTCCAAACCTTAAAATTGTAACCTCAAGGGATTAGCAAGGTGGTAAGGACACAAAAAGTTCATCTAAGCTAGTTAAGATTCAAATACTAGGGCTAGCACTTAGGAGAATTTTTTTTTCCAAAATGTACCAAGCTGATGTGGAGAGTGCACCCCTTAAAATTGTTCTAGGAGTGACTTCATTTTAGTGCGTGAAAATTGGTTGAAAAAACCTGAAAATTGTAGCAAAAGAATATGCGAATATTATGCAATGTGATCATTCAATTAAAGCATCATTTATAATACTACAAATCATTCAATTCAAGCAAAAGAGCAAAAGAATATTAGTTTTTGGACCTTTCCGTTGCTCGACTCCAAACTCAGCAAGAGTGTCCCTAGATAACACAACAAACTATTGACGAACTTTCTTCCCCAAGCAAAATTACCATGTTTTCAAATAATTTTAAAATGTAAAAATAATTATTTAAACGAGTTAAAATTTCATGCAATTTTCTCTTGTGAAGTTTTCAAAATTATCTTTTGAATTATATAATTATTATGTTTATATAATAATTATTATATATAAAGCATGCAATTATTATAAGTATGTAATTATTACGTAAATAAATCAATAAACCATTATTAATATAAACCTCAATGCATGGCTCACACCCCTCTCGGAGGGTTTTTTTTCCTTTAATTTTTTTAAAAATATTTTTTCTTAAAAAGTGTTTTGGAAACAAACTATTTCCTTAAAATTTTATTTTGAAGGAATACTACAATTTCTCTCTTAAAATTCTTTTAAATATAACTACTACTTACAAAAATATGGCCTTACCTATTAGTATTGATAATTGAAAGGGTCATTCTATCATATCAAGAAAGTATATGATGCTTCTCTAACGTTATAATATAACAATAGTAAATGTAAAAATGATTAATCTTGATTGTTAAAAAATAAACAGTAAAAATTAAATATTTTTATATCAACAATGATTAATGTTGACAAAATATTCCAGCGGCAGTAAGTCTACTCTGACTTCCGGGTTAAATTTGACCCTCTTAACGTCTAAATTGGCCTTGGAGGTCTGAATGAAAGTTGTAGATAATCCTCTTAGCTTTCCTAAAAGGCAAGAATCATAATTTTTAGACATTCAGAACTAAAGATATACTTGAAATACAGAATAGTGTCAAAACCCTAATAATGCTGAAAAACACACTTAAGCCCAATTTGAACCTAATTAATGAAATATGACCCAAGCCCAATCAAATAGGCCCAAAATAGGATTAGGAGGTTAAAAATGGGGATTAATTAATATATAAAAATATTGTTCATCAAACCCCAGAACCCCAAACGAAAGGATTTCATTGTGACATGGGTTTTCTTTTTTCTGCAACTCTCCATTTCGAACCCTAAGCCCCATTGCTGTGAGAAATCAGCATACCCACTACCAAATTATTACTCAAAGTATTCATTTGGTCCGTTACAAGAGTAGATAAAATAGCTCTGATCTTCTTTTGACATTATTGCCAAATTTTGAGATTTTGTTCACTTAAATAGTTAATTCTTTCTTAGCTCTGACTTGGGGGTTATTTTTGCCAAATACAACAATAAAAGACTAAAAGTCAGCACATCGTCTAAAGCTAAAAGCCCACCGCAAATGAAGATTGAGAACTAATTTTGAGGGAGAAGAATTAGAACATGAAACGAAATAGAAGGGAAACTCACATGTTAGTCTAAAACTGATTTACAATATCGATGCTACAGTGAGCAAGTGAAATCGATTTTCTCTGGGTATGACCTTCTTCGCACATCAATGGGGCAAAAGGTTCCTCCTTCAGCAGAATCCCCCTTCACGACGTCGGGTTGCTGTTTTGGGCAGATGGAGTCTTGACCATATGACGCCGTATGGTAGGGGTGTTCACTGGGCGGGCCAAACCGCACAACCCGCCCAACCCGACCCGGGCCGCAGCTGACGGGCGGTTCAACCCGCATTAGATGGTGCGGTTAGGTTTGAAAAACCCAAACCCGCATAATTACAGTTCGGCCAGCGGTTTTAGTTTTCCAAACTGTATTTGGCCTGAACCGACCCGCACAACCCGATGCTCAAGTCCTCACTTACTCTGTCGGTGTTCCTCGGTCCTCATTTCCTCTCTTGGTGCTCAACCCTTGGTGATTGAGTAGCGACGCAATTTAGATTTTGGATATGAAAACTATGGCTAAGCTTGAGAATCCTTCGTCAATGACAGTTTCAACAACTTCTGGAGAAGCTACTTTATCGTCTTCTGGTTTCCATAGTAATCCTGAAGTACTACCACCACCCAAAAAGAAGCGAAACCTCCCTGGAATGCCAGGTACTTTGAATTCCTCCTCCTCCTCTATACTTATAAGGCTTACTGTTGATTTAAATTCTTTCAAGTGAGATTTCGTATCTCATTTAAAAGGTTCAGTTTTTGTCATTTCTATAAATAAGGCTATTTATTTAATTATTTTTCAGATCCAGATGCTGAGGTGATTGCTTTATCGCCGAAAACATTGATTCCACCTTGGTTGTTTCGTGTGTGAGATCTGCAATAAAGGTAAGGATGTCGATCCACCTTGGCTGATTCACTCTTTTGTAACTTCGATTCACTCTTGTCAGATCTGCAACTTCGATTCACTCTTGTCAGATCTGCAACTTCGATTCCTTCCTCTTATTTTGCTGTTGATTCACTCTTTGTTCACCTTGGCTTTGCTTTCTACTTCGGATGTCAATCCACCATACCCCAAAGCGATGAGAACAAAATTGATGAGCTGCTAATTTTGAGGTGATTTCTGTATGCAAGATTTTTCTCTGATTTTCCTTTTCCCTGTGTTTGGTTTCTAAGAGATAGATGGAAAGTTGTTTGGAAAAATTCTTTTTATTTTTAGGTTTATTCACATAGTGCTGTCAAATTTCGGTGGGAAAAATGCTTTTTGATAAGTTGGTCATTGTGTTTTTGGATATTTTTCGATAATTAATTTCTTACTTTCTATGATTTTTGAGGTTTCTAATTATGGTATATGTGATATGAGTAGGATTTGAAGGAAGCAATTGTGAGAGGGTTAGGGTTTCAAACTGAAGAATTCAAGATAACTGGGTTTGATCCAAGGGAGGCTAAAGTGGGGCATTCGGTGCAGTACAAATTCAACATTTCAACCTCACCAATTACATGCGGTTCAACCCGCGAACCCGTCCAAATCAAACTGAACCGGTCAGTCTGGTTTGGTTCGGTTCTAATTCATTCACCAAGCAAAACCGAACCGAACCGACCCGCAAAATGAAGTGCGGTTCGGTTTCTAAATCAGTCTCCAACCCGCCCAAACTGACCCGCGAACACCCCTACCGTATGGGACAGCAAATTTCGGTGCAGAATCTTAGTAAAACGATGCCATTTTACTTATGCCACACAAGCACATGGTCCATCTGCCCCGTCAGCATACCACTTCAGCAACGAACGGACACGTAAGCACTTAACGTGCCACGTGGCATTTTCCGTTAAGTGTGCCAATGGAACCCTAGCGGAGGACTAATTTGTCAAACGGAATCATAATTCAAGGACCAAATTGTCACCGAAAATTTTTGGATGATGAATTTGTCAGTGGATGTATTTTTCAGTGACTAAAAAAGGGTTTTACTCTAATATTTATGTTATAAAAATTATTTAATGAAAATGATATTTGTGAATGATATATTTTAATTTTAAAGAAATATTATTTAGGAATTTACCTGTAAACTTAAAAAAAAATTAGGAAATTCCAATGGAAATTTCATTATTTTGGAATTTCAAAATAATAAAAAAAAAATTTGAAGTTATCTTTAAAAAAAAAATTAATTCATTTAAAATATATTAAAAAATAAATTTTAAAAAAATTTAACGGTATTTTTTTGTTGATATATTCGGTAGAAATTTTTATTAGAAAATTTTTTCTCAAACTCGATGTTAGAATTCAGAATTTCAATGGAAATTCACTAAATTTAAACAGAAATTTTTTGTTGGAATCCTAATTTTTCTTGTAATGGCATGTGCCACTAATATTTTAGAATGTTCAGGTTTCACATTCTAAAACAATTAATATTTATTTAAATATCACAAGTATGAACACCACAATTATTTCAAAGATTTTGCAAATAGGTTTTGGTCCTTGGTTTGAATCTCCCTTTCTAGTATCTCTAACTAAAAAATTTTAATTCTATCTATATAATAAAAAATTATTTAAATGTTTCAATTTCCAAAAGTAAAGCGTTGCTATAAAAGTTATTTGACCAACACTTTATCAGACATTGCTATAGTCAACACAAACATCGCATCAAAAATTGATCCAATGACATTTTTTATAGACGTCATTGACAAATTTCCATGTAGATACCATTAAACGAATGTTTTGCTAAACATTCCAATTTTCAACAACAAGCGTCATTGTTATTTGCTGCTACTATATTTCAGCAAAAAATATTATGATTGAAGTAAATGAACATGATTTTGGTCTCCAAAATACCTTAATTCACCCGTAAATTAAACAGATTATTAAATGGGTTACATGGGTTGATTAATTTAGCCGTTAAACTTTTTTTTTGTTTTTTTAAAAGGTTATAGGATGATTTTGGGTTACGCAAGTCAATTAAAATATGACAATTTTTTTGTTTGTTTTAGTGGTAAAAGAATTTTTGGGTCAGCTTTTATATATCGAGATTAATTTTTTTTTAGAACAATCTTAAGAATGAATTTCTCAAATTAGCGTGATGCATTTAAACAAAAAATTCTTGGGGTGTTTATAATTTTTGTCAAATGAATCCAACACAGATTATTAAACGGGTTATAAGAATTGATTACTTCAACCTTTGAAGTATTTTTTTTTTCCCCTTTAACAGGTTATGCAGGTGAATCAGAACAACACCTATTTTAGATTTGTGTGATACGGGTCTGACACGGACATGCCCACTCGGAGTTTGCTCGGCCACTGCACCCAATTTTTAATTTGTTAATAGAAAAGTTGTTGATAGAGATCTATTGAAAAGTTTTCTAATCTTAAAAAATGAGACCACAACTGGTTATTTGTTAAATGAGTAGAGTAGCAAGGGTAATTTGTATTTTAACTTTCCTTTATGACTCGATAGAAGCTCCACGCATACAGTACTATAAATGCATTGCTTTTCTTCTGTCCTACACCACATTACCAATTCATTTGTTACCATGGACCTTCAGATCCCTTATTCTATTATCTTCACCCTCCTTTTCTTCTTCCTTGTGATATTGAGATCAAATTCGAAGAAATCAAGCAAAAACTTACCACCAGGGCCATGCAAACTACCTCTGATAGGGAACCTTCACCAGTTTGTTGGGTCTCTTCCTCATCACTCCTTAAGAAACTTGGCAAACAAATACGGACCCTTAATGTGCATGCAGCTGGGAGAGACATCCATCATGGTAGTATCTTCGCCAGAAATTGCTGAAGAGGTCTTGAAAGCACATGATGTAATCTTTGCTAATAGGCCCCTTATGCTTTCTGTGAAGGCCCCTTCTTATGATTATTCTGACGTGGTTTTTTCTTCATATGGAAAATATTGGAGGCAACTACGAAAAATATGTACTTTACAGCTTTTAAGTTCAAAGCGAGTTCAGTCATTCAGAAACATAAGAGAAGAGGAGGTATCAGCACTCATGCACAAAATCTCAGCAGAGGAAGGATCAGTTATTAATCTGAGTGAGAAAATTGAATCACTCATAAATGATATAATAGCACGGGCAGCCTTTGGCAAAAAGTCCAGAGATCAAGAAGCATTCTTATCATGTTTGCAAGAAGGACTAAAGTTGGTAGAAAGTTTCTCTATTGCTGATCTCTACCCTTCAATCAAAATACTTCAAGTGGTAACTGGGATGAGAGCTAAACTTGAAAGGGTGCACAGTGAGGTTGATAGGATACTAGAAAACATTATAAGGGATCATAAAGAGAAAAAAAGCAGATATGTTGAGGAGAAGGAGGATCTACTTGATGTTCTTCTTAAGACTCAACAGGAAAATGACCTGGAATTCTCCTTAACTCACAACAACATCAAAGCCATCATTCTGGTTAGTATGAAATTGACCTGTAATTTACCTCACATAATTTCGTGGTTAGGCTGTAAGGCATAGTCTATGCTATGCAATATTAACATTTTGTTCCAAATATGATAAATACTACGCTTCTTCTGTGTTAGAAATTTACAAATTGGTAGCCCTATAAAAATATATTTGACATCTCTATTTTTTTTAAAAAAAAAAAAAAATATTGACTAAAACCTCATTTTAATCTCTCATTGATGGAGGTACTCTCATTTTGGTCCCTTACTCTCCTCCATCGGTATATATGTAGTTAGTGGAATTGATAGATTTACCTATGTCTGACCGTTATATGTGATGTGACACTGTTGACTTTAATATTTTAGTCATAAGTTAGTGTTCTATATGCAATGGAGGAGCTTTAAGGGGCATAGGCAAGCCATGGTCTCACCCAAAAATATTTATGTAATTTACTTTTAAGAAATTATTTTGCCCCTCAAAATTTTTAAAATAAATTGAACATGATGCTCCAAAACTAGTCAACAATTTATTAAGTATCGCTTTAGTCCCAAGAATTTAGTTCAAGCTGGGTCATTAATTGTCTATATGCACGTTGTTTTTGTTTATTGACAAAATGACATCGTTCAATTAGTAAACTAGATCTCTTCTCAACTTTAGAAGCCAAAACTTATGACTCGCGGGATTTCCCATTGCAAAGTTTCATTCTTATTAACGGAGAGAACATGAATCCATTTTCAGGACGTTTTCGCTGCTGGAACTGAATCATCGTCAATAACTACAGAATGGGCAATGTCTGAACTACTAAAAAGCCCAGAGGCAATGAAAAAGGCACAAGCAGAAGTAAGAAGGGTCTGTGGTAGAAAGGGTTATGTTGATGAAACTGACCTTCACCAATTAAAGTACATAAATTCAGTTATCAAAGAAACATTGAGGCTCCATCCACCGGGGCCACTGTTAATTCCAAGAGAAAATAGTGAGAGATGTGTCGTCAATGGATATGAGATACCTGCTAAAACAAAGATCATTGTCAACGCTTGGGCAATTGGAACAGATCCCAAATATTGGACTAGTGCTGAGAAATTCCAACCAGAAAGATTTCTTCACAACTCAGTTGACTTTAAAGGTGCAAACTTTAAATTTATTCCATTTGGTGCTGGAAGGAGAATATGTCCTGGAATTGCATTTGCTATTGCTGCCATTGAGTTGCCACTTGCCAGTTTGCTTTATCATTTTAATTGGAAGCTTCCCAATGGAATGAAGCATGAAGACTTGGACATGACTGAGTCCTTTGGTGCCTCAGTAAGAAGAAAAACTCGTATGTGCTTGATCCCATTTCGCTATAGCCCTTAATTAGTAGTATTGGTTTAGAATAAAATACCATTTAGAGAATATAGGAAATCTTTCACCCTGGAAAACACAAGGTCATTTTTTTTTTTTTATTATTATTATTTTAGAATATAGAAGAGCATTGCTCTCGGAGCCTCATGAAGGGGAAAGCCACAAAAGGGTTTTGGGGGGGGGGGGGGGGGGNGGTGTTGTGTGTTGTCAAATCCAGTCTCTAGGCTCTCGGCAGCGTGCACGATATGGCAGTGGGGAATTATCTTATCTAGTTGCTCTATTATCTGTAATTAGGTAGTAATTATCTTATATGTGATATTAGGACTTAGGTATAATTAGCTTTATCTATAGGAGTACTTATATATCCTTTCTTATGTTTTGAATGATTATCTGTATGGGTAGCAGTCTATTTAAGGGGCACTATGTCACTAATTGTACTCCAGCAGAAAATTATCAATCTAGTTCCTGTTTGAGTTCTTGAGTTGTATGACTCAGTACTCAAGAAGATGCTGCTTTGGCAATTAGTAGAATCATAAACATTGATGCAGGTTCGTACCCTAATATTGAAAATTGAACGTTTAAGGCGATTTGTGGAGTTAATGGTTGACTGAAAGTGACAAGGAGGGCATCGTTGACAGCAGAAATAGTACTCTCAGCTCATTTATTATCTTGTTTATAGTTGTACCACCATAAACAATACTAATTTGTTGGAGCAGAGTCAATAGGCAAGAGAACGTGGAAATCATCAAGATTAAAGACCATGTTCTAGTCTCTGTTTGAACTATTGTAATGACATGCTACCAAGTGGATTTCACTAGAAATGCTTCCCTTTGCACAAAGATAAACTACTTTGAATCTAAAATATGCTGGTTTTATGGAGTTCTCTTGTTGTTTTGGATATTACTATTACCAGTTGATTTTCCAGATCAATGGTACTATCCAAAATCAAAATCCTCTGCGCTCCAAAAGTGCACCACTTGTCATTCCAATCTGATCTTGGAAATATTAAAGATTAATCTAAAAAAAATTACTTTGTAAAATATTATAGTAGTAAAAAAAAATTAGAAACAACTAGAATACTGTAGAAAGCAAAGTCACTGTGCAAGAAAATATCTAAGTAAGTCGGCTGAGCAGGAAAATGTCAGAAAAATCAAGCAGACAAGAGAAAAATCATAAGACTCTAGACATGCTAGAGTCAGTGGTAGACTAGCCTTAGGCGGTGGAAGAACTCTATAAATACTGATTTGTATCAAGCAATGGAGGGGACCAAGCAATAAGAATACTACTTTAGCAATTGTTCACTTCTCTCTCTCACTCATGTCCTATTTCCTTTAGCTTTAATAGCCTCAAACACAAGAGCTAATTGGTCCAGCAAGCCACGCCTCACAAATCAGCCACCGTTCAGTTTAAATTCTGTTCACCTAGCTACCCAAAATAGACATTCTCTAGCTTTTTAATGATGCTGCACTTAAGCCTAAAATCTTTCAACCGTAAGTATCATTGTTACTACAAATCAACTCTTATGGCTATCACATCATCTCCTAACTTATTTACTTTTAATTTTTTCCAAACATCAATCCCAATATTTCAAGGAGATGATTATGATTTTTGGGGTATTCAAATGAGAACATTGTTTATCGGCTTGTGGAATTTGGTAGAAAATGGCTACCAAAAGCCAAATGTGCTATCTCATATGTCCTGGAATTGCATTTGCTATTGCTGCTATTGAGTTGCCACTTGCCAGTCTGCTTTATCATTTTAATTGGAAGCTTCCCAATGGAATGAAGCATGAAGATTTGGACATGACTGAGTCCTTTGGTGCCTCAGTAAGAAGAAAAACTCGTATGTGCTTGATCCCATTTTGCTATAGCCCTTAATTAGTAGTTTTGGTTCAGAATAAAATACCATTTAGAGAATATAGGAAATCTTTCACCCTGGAAAACACAAGGTCATCTTTTATTATTGTTATTATTTTAGAATATAGAAAAGCATTGCTCTCGGTAGGGGTGTTCATTGGTCGGATTCGGTCGGTTTTTAGGGAAAAGTCACCTGACCGATGGTCATCGGGTGAAGAAAACAGCCACCCGTCGCCGACCAAGTGATGGAGGAAACCGAGACATATCAATTTGTTTGGGTTTGGTTTTAGGCGGTCGGTTTGATTGGGTTAATGTTTTATGGTAGTTGCAAGCTTGAAGTGGGGGAGGTTGGTTCCACCATTTTTGTGGGCCGTCTGAGTTAGTGAAAGAGGAGAAGAGAAGTGGAAGAGACAAAAGTTGAAATTTAAAAAGCAAAGTGAAGAGAGAGAATAGTATGAAGAGAGAACGGAATTGATAGAGAAGACAAGCAAAGAAGATAAAAAAACTAAATGTCTGACACATGTTTTCACTTTTCACATGTGAAAATGTGCAACAAACATAAAAACAAGTGAAGCATTTCATTATATTTCGGTTTATTTCGGTTTTTCTTAGTGAAAACCAAACCGATTAGTCCAAGCCAAAATCTTAAACTTAAACAATCCAATTCCGCCCGCCTTTCACTATAACAGATGGATTAGCTTAAAAATGGTCCGGTTCGATCGGGTTGGAGTGGGTTGGTTGGGTAATGAACACCCCTAGCTCTCGGAGCCTCAAGAAGGGGGAAAGCCACAAAAGGGTTGGGGGGTGTCAAATCCAGTCTCTTGGCGCTCAGCAGGGTGCACGATATGGAAGTGGGGAATTATCTTATCTAGTTGCTCTATTATCTGTAATTGGGTATAATTAGCTTTATCTATAGGAGTACTTATATATCCTTTCTTATGTTTTGAGTGATTATCTGTATGGGTAGCAGTCTATTTAAGGGGCACTATGCCACTAATTCTACTCGAGCAGAAAATTATCAATCTATTTCCTGTTTGAGTTCTTGAGTTGTATGACTCAGTACTCAAGAAGATGCTGCTTTGGCAATTAGAAGAATCATAAACATTGATGCAGGTTCGTACCCTAATATTGAAAATTGAACGTTTAAGGCTATATGTGGAGTTAATGGTTGACTGAAAGTGACAAGGAGGGCATCGTTGACAGCAGAAATAGTACTCTCATGGCTCATAAATTATCTTGCTTATAGTTGTACTACCATAAACAATACTAATTTGTTGGAGCAGAGTCAATAGGCAAGAGAACGTGGAAATCATCAAGATTCAAGACTATGTTCTGGTCTCTGTTTGAACTATTGTAATGACGTGCTACCAAGTGGATTTCACTAGAAATGCTTCCCTTTGCACAAAGATAAACTACTTTGAATCTAAAATATGCTGGTTTTATTGAGTTCTCTTGTTGTTTTGGACATTACTATTACCAGTTGATTTTCCAGGTCAATGGTACTATCCAAAATCAAAATCCTCTGCGCTCCAAAAGTGCACCACTTGTCATTCCAATCTGATCTTGGCAATGTTAAAGATTAATCTAAAAAAAATTATTTTGTAAAATATTATAGTAGTAAAAAAAAATTGGAAACAACTAGAATACTGTAGTAAGCAAAGTCAACGTGCAAGAAAATATCTAAGCAAGTCGGCTGAGCATGAAAATGTCAGAAAAATCTAGAGTCGGAGAAGGAAAACTCATGTCCTATTCCCTTTAGCTTTAATAGCCTCAAACACCAGAGCTAATTGGTCCAGCAAGCCACGCCTCACAAATCAGCTATCATCAGCCTAAATTCTGTCCACCTAACTATCAAAAATAGACACTCTCCAGCCTTTTACTGCAGCCGCACTTAAGCCTAAAATCTTTTAACCTTAAGTATGATTTTGTCACCACATATGAACTCTTATGGCCATCACATCATCTCCTAACTTATTTGCCTTTAATTTTTTCCAAACATCAATCTCAATATTTCAAGGAGACGATTATGATTTTTGGAGCATTCAAATGAGAACATTATTTATCTCACAAGGCTTGTAGAATTTGGTAGAAAACGTCTACCAAAAGCCAAAAAATGTAAAAGAACTTGCAACTAGGGATGAAGCAAAGAACAATGACTATGAAGAAAATATACAAAGGGATGCAAAAGCTTTGTTCATATCATACAACAAGCTGTTGGCAAGGCACCCTTTTCAAAGATCATGAACGTGACTACATCAAAGGAAGCTTGGGATATCTTTAAGAATGAATTCAAGGGCTCCGACGAAGTAATTTCTATTAAACTTCAATCTTTATAGAGAGATTTTGATACTATATCAATGAACGAAGGTGAATCAATACAGGCATTCAAGAAATGTCTCTCATTCATAGTGAATCAAATTAAAAGCTATGGAGACACAATAGAAGATAATAAAATTACAGAAAAAGTATTGAGAAGCCTTCCTCCTAAATTTGATCATGTGGTAGTTGCTATTGAAGAATCTAAAGATTTTTCTAAGCTTACTCTAGTGGAATTAATGAGCTCTCTTGAAGCTCATGAAGATAGAATGCAAAGATTTGAGCAACCACTAGAGCAAGCCTTTCAATCTAAATTGAATATCTCTAAAAAGGATGGAAATAGAAAAAATGAAAACTACGGTCAAAACTCTGGAAAGAGAGGAGCTTCTAATAACCGTGGTAGGGAGAGGAAATTATAAAAATTAGTGCAGTAATAGAGGGAACTCTAGCTCTTATTGCAATTTAAGCAAGAAAAATAATCATGATACGAAAGATTGCCAATTTAAATGCAAGAGGTGCAAAATGCACACTCGTCTTGAAAGAGATTGTTGGTACCGGCAAAAAAAAGAGGCTAATTTTACTGAAAATAATGAATCCATTGATCAAATATTTTATTCTTCTTTCTATACTCATCAAGAATCAAGGGTTGTTTGGTATCTTGATAGTGGTTGTTCAAACCACATGACAAGCAACAAAAGTTGCTTTGTCAATTTGAAAGAAAGTTTAAAATCCCAAGTTAAACTTGGTCATGGGAAAATTCAAAAAGTTGAAGGCAAAACTAAAGATGGTAATCAAAAACTCATGATGATCTTTATGTGCCTGGCCAAGCACAAAATTTACTAAGTGTTGGGCAATTAATTCAAAGAGACTATAAGCTGAACTTTGATGGTGATAAATGCACTATCTTTGATAAAAATAAGGAGCAACTTGTCATTACTATCAAAATGACCCCTAACAAAGTTTTTTCGATGATAATGCCAATTGGGCAAAGATATGCTTTGAAATGTGAAAATGTGGATGAATCACATTATGGCATTTGAGATATGGCCATCTAAATTTTCATGGGCTCAAACTATTGAGCCAAAAAGGAATGGTACTTGGACTTCCATCTATTTCTGTTAAAAAGAAAATTTGTAAAGGTTGTATTTTTGAGAAAATGCATATATAGATTGCAATTTCCCAAAATCTCTTGGAGAGCTAAAGCTTTAATTCAATTGGTGCATGCCGACATTTGGGGTCCTTCAAGAAACCCCACTCTTGGAGGCAAGAGATACTTCTTGCTCTTTGTAGATGATTAGACCCACATGATGTGGGTCTATTTTATTGCGCATAAATCTAATGCTTTCTCTCATTTTATTTAATTCAAAGCCCTTGTTGAAAAGCAAAGTGGGCATTCTCTCAAAATATTTAGAACAGATCGTGGTGGAGAATTCAATGATCAACAGTTCATAAAATTTTGCAAGGAGCATAGAATAAAAAAGAAGCTCACTGTTCGACGTACACCCCAACAAAATGGTGTCGCCAAAAGAAAAAATAGAACAATTGTTGAAATGGCTCGTGCCATGCTTTAGTAGAAGAATTTTCCCAAAAAAAATTAGGCCGAGGCTATTAACACAATCGTTTATATTCTTAATCGATTGCCTAGTAAAACATTGCAGGATATGACTCCATATGAAGCTTGGTTCAAGAGAAAGCCAAAGGTTGATTATTTCAAGATCTTTGGCTGTATTGCTTACTCCCATATTCCAAAAGAAAATCGAGAGAAATGCATCTTCATTGGATATAGTGATGAATCAAAGGGTTATCGTCTCCACAAGCCTGAATCAAGAAAACTAATAATCTCAATAGATGTCATCTTTGATGAAAGAGCAAACTGGCAATGGAACAATGATGCAACCAATGGAGTTCAACTCTTTGAAGAAGCTGAAGAGACAAGAAGAAGCAATCCAAGTTCAAGCACACCACCATCAACCCCAAGTCAAACACAAGTGGAATCCACACCAGATTCATCTCCTCCAAGAAAGATGCGACCATTGCAAGACATCTACCAAACTTGCGATGTTGCATTCCTTTCTTGTGTGCCTAAAAATTTTGAAGAAGCCACCAAACAAGAAGCATGGAGAGAAGCCATGGATTAAGAAATCAAGATGATTGAGAAGAACCATACGTGGGCTTGAGGAGAAGCCAGAAGACAAAGATTTCATTGGATTAAAATAGGTTTACAAGATCAAGTACCATGAAGATGGATCCATCCAAAAATACAAAGCTTCACTTGTCACCAAAGGGTATTCTCAATAACCAGGTATTAACTTCAATAAAACCATTGCTCCCGTAGTACGTATGAAGACTATAAGAATGGTCCTTGCTCTAGCTGCTCAAATGAAGCTGTAAGTTTATCAATTAGACATGAATTTTTTTTTTATCAATGAAGAAGTTGAAGAAGAAATTTACGTGGAACAACCACAAGGCTACGTCATCCAAGGAGAAAAGGAAAAGGTTTTGTTGGCCCCACATTTCTCCAACCTTAGTTTTGATAACAACAAATGGCCTTAATTATTACTAACCTTATCCTGTGTGTTTAAAAGGTTATTTAGCAACAAGTTAGTAATGCTCTTGGGTATGAAGCAAAACAAGTTTCCCAGCCAAACAAACAAGTTCGAGTGCAAGAATTAGTTCTACCCAGTAATAAAGATGCTGATGTGGAAAACTAAAATAAGAGGCTTATGGACTCCTTCAAGTCTGAAGCCAAGTCCATCAAAGGCAGCAAATGAGCTTCATCATAAACATTGGAAGGAAGCCCAAAGGAGAAATTCAAATGAGAGAAAAACCAGCACTTCAAGAGGGAAACAATTCTATTCAAGGAAAGTTTTTGAAGAAAAGAGATTTCCTCTCTGAAGGAGATATTGTCTCTTAAATCTAGTTTAATGACCAGTAATCAGTAAGTAGAAGTTTAGCTCATCAAACAACGGTCATCTTCTAACTCTGCTGCTATAAAAACTGAAGACCTAAGGTCTAAAAAATAAAGAAGAGAAATCATAAAACATCATCAAGAAAAAAAAATTGATGCTGACATAAACTATTTTTCATTATTTTCTATCAACTTTGTAATTCTTGTGTGAATTTTCGTGTGAGAGTTGTTATACTTTGGGGCTATTTCCTATTGGGATTTGTCATAACGTACCCGGAGGTCGCTATAACGCGGATGACTTAAATAAGAGAGATTTATTTTTTCGAAATAAAAACTCTGGAGTCGCCACCAATTATATTAAAAATTTGGGGAACAATTGGAAAACCCATTAATTTCTAAAATATATGTCTGCGAACCATAGAGAGTTCGGGAGTCTAATTGTGTAAGGGAAGGTGTTAGGCACCCTATAACACCCATCTAAACGACGGTTACCTAAAATTAATTGTGCAAATTAAATCATGGCCTAATTGTATTTATTTTATTCCTAAAAGAAAAATAGGTGATTATTTAAAACAGGACTTGATTCGTCACCCTCGAATGCCTACGTACCCTAATTAGGGATCAAAGTCTGCGTAGTTCGCAATGATTCAAAAGGAAAATTTTTTTATTTATCTTTTATTTTTTTATTTCATTGTTATTATTATTTTTGAAAAAATTGAAAATAAAAAGAGATTTAAGTTAAAATTATGCTATGCATGAATCTAATTGTGTCTTAATCCTTCCACTTTGTTCTCACGTTTCTCGGTTCCCAAAGCGGTGCTTATCCTTACCTCGGGCAGATAGAAGAGCCACCCCTATGGGGGTAAGTCGCTCTTATCCCTCCTTTGACAAGTAAGGGGCCTATAGATGCTAGTCGCACAGAATTAACTAAATAGGTCCAGTCCATACAAAAAATAGCTTAGCACATCAATAACAACGGACTAAATAGAACCTCAACCAATCAACAAAAAAAATAAAAAAATTATGAATATTTCTAAAATTAAAGATATACATCTTATGGTTTTAAAAAGACAAGAAACAACTAAATCGAGGCTCTATAGCTCCAGAAAGATTTAAAAGACTATATATTGTCGTAGAAAATAAACTAGCTTAACAATACAGAAAACAACAAAACTTTAAATGTAAACTGAGAATAAAGTAGACCATAAAAAAAATCTGAAAATTATATATATTTAAGCCACACATCTTATGATTCTAATGAGACTAACATCACTTAATTTGGAACTGTATAACTCTAGAAAGAAATAAAAGATTGCACACTGTCAGAGAAAACCAACAGGCTTGACAGGACAGAGAAACAGCCAAGTTTAAATCAAAACCGAGATCAAGGGAGACATGAAAAAAATCTTTAAATAATATATATTGAAATTAAACCTCTTGCGGTTCTAATGAGATCAATATCACTTAATTTGGAGCTGTATATCTCCAGAAATAAATAAAATATTGCACACTGTCGGAGAAAACCAACAGGCTTGACAGGACAGAGCTACAGCCAACTTTAAATCAAAACTGAGAGCAGGGGGGACATGCAAAAAATCTGAAAATAATATATATTGAAACTACGTATCTTGTGATTCTAATGAGATCAATATCAATTAATTTGGAGCCGTATAACTCCAGAAAGAAATAAAAGATTGTACACTGCCAGAGAAAACCAAAGGCTTGACAGAGCAGAAAAACAGCCAAACTTAAATCAAAACTGGGAGCAGAGGAAACATGCAAAAAATCCAAAACTAATATATATTAAAAACACACCTCTTACGGTTCTAATAAGACCAACATCAATTAATTTGGAGCCCTGAAGCTTTGTCTAGAAAAATAAAACCAACTACTGTTAGAGCTGGCTAAAAGCTGCGAAAATGAAGATATCTTACCTTGGTTCTCTTTCTCTTTGCCCTCTCTTCTTCCTTGTTTCGGTTATGTTCTCTCTATTACTCTTTTTCTGTGTATTGCTGTTGGTATTTGTTTCAGCCCTTGCCTCTTGCTTTTATACTACTCACATTGCACCTAAGTCCTTCACATCTCTCTCACTATTTGTGTCAACCCCCATCTCTTTCGCTCTTTAAAACACTTATCCCTTTATCCCTTTATCCCTTTTTGGTGTTTCAATTGCACACAATCTCTATCTCTCTCTTTTATTTTTTTAACTTAACCATGACTCTTACTTCCTTTTATTAAAATAAAAAAAATGAAAACCATGCACATGAATCCCACTAAGTCTCTTTCTCTATTTTTTTTTTCTAAATCACTTATCCCTCTCTCTTTTGTTAACTCACGTCTCTATCACTAGCATGTTAGTTTATCTTCTTCTTCTTTTTTTATTTTTTTATTTATTGGACGGAAATAGGTGTCCACAGTTTGTCCCTCTTTACATATTCCTATTAGAATGATGTGTGAAACTCTCATTTATCGCATTTTTTGCATAGGGAACATGTAAAGATAATGGACACGTATGTCGTCTGGTACTCAAAGCAGAGGTTGAAATGTCAACACAAAATGACGTAAATCATAAAGGCGAAAATATAATGACAAAAAGTGTAATATCGAGAAATGAGAATGACATGAAATTATAATGGCACAACATGTAATAGCAGAAAAAATTAATGGTACAGCATGTAATGGCGAGAAAATTAATGGCACGAAATATAATGGCAGAGAAATTAATAGCATAAAATGTATTGGCGAGAAAATTTAATGACACGAAATGTAATGACAGAAAAATTAATGACACAAATGTAATGACAAAAAACTTAATGGCATAAAATGTAATGACGAAAAAATTTAATGACACGAAATGTAATAGCAGAGAAATTAATGGCACAAATGTAATGACAAGAAAATTAATTTCATAAAATGTAATGACATAAAATGTAATGGCTGAGAAATTAATGGCCCAAATGTAATGACAATAAATTAATAGCACAAATGTAATGACAAGAAAATTAATGACATAAAATGTAATGGCTTAGAAATTAATGACCCAAATGTAATGGCAATAAATTAATTGCACAAATATAATGGCAAAAAAATTAATGGCATAAAAAATGTAATGGTGAGAAAAATTTGATGGCATAAAATGTAATGGCTGAGAAATTAATGGCCCAAATGTAATGGCAAGAAATTAATGGCATAGAAAATGTAATGGCGAGAAAATTAATGACACGAAAAGTAATAGCAGAGAAATTAATGACATAAAATATAACGGCGAAAAAATTAATAACACAAAAAATAATGGCACGAAAAATAATGGCGTAAAAATATAATGGCGTAAAATGTAATGACAAGACAATTAATAGTTGAAAAAGTGTAAGAAATGTACTCCATAGCACTAATATGAGTCATCTTTGATTCTTTGCAAAGAAAATGGTTCAATCAAAATTTACTCTTTCGAAAGTCGAATCACTCATGCGTGTCTTTTCTCTTTGGAAACTGAATTTCTGTCTCTGTCAGATAATTTCTCCTTATTCTCCAAATGATGAGATCACACACCTTTCTTACCGTAAAGATTAAAGAAGGATCTTAACAAATCTTGAACTTTGCTTTGATTCAGAAGAGATCATTTTGAAGTCTGAAAATCATGTCAATGTGACTTACTTTAAGAAATAAATGAATATGTCATATAAACAATTCATTCACATTTTATTCCAAAACATAACTCAATAATTTATCATGGAGAGTACGTATAACTGAAAGAGGTAAATTCAATGAATTATCCTCTCTTATTTCAAATAAGAAAGAAAGTGTACAAACATCACAGGATTGAGACTCAAAGGGATACCCATTAGAATAAAAATTTTCCCAAGTATGGGGTCTTAGTGAAATTGGATTTGCCCTTCTAAGTAGGTGCCTACGTATCCTCAAAGAGGAATCAAAGCCCATGTAGTTCGGGATGAAAAATTCAAAAGTCACATAGAACTGACAATTTTACCCCAGTTGTAGTTCTGTGACATCCAACTTTATTGATTCTCATATTGCCTTGGATCAAACTTCTACTTGATTGAGACGTCGTTTATCCTTTTGATATTAAAATGTATAACTCTTGCTTTCTTATATACTGAGTTTCCCTCTTATCTCAAATAACCATTCTATTCTCGGTCTATTCTTTCATTCTTGCAAGCCCAAACTCGTATCTAGATCACCTTTTCAAGTTTTCAATCTAGTAAATTTAACTTAAATGTCTTAACTTTTGCCTAAATAGCCTTTTCAGGTTTTCAATCTAGCAGACTTTCTTTTTTTTTACGAGTAATATTTTTTTACTGCATCAGAATTTATCGGCTTAGCTAGCTCTTTTCCTTCTATATCTGTGAGAATCAAAGCACCTCCGGAGAATGCTTGTTTGACAATGTATGGGCCTTGATGAGTTGGGGCTCATTTTCCCCGTGTATCTTCTTGATGAGATAAGACCTTTTTCAACACTAGATCTCCCGGTTGAAACTCTCGAAGTCGAACCTTTTTGTTGAATGCTCTACCCATTCTTTGTTGATACAACTGTCCATGACAAATTGCAACTAATCCTTTCTCTTTAATCATATTCAGTTGTTCATATCTGACCCGTGCCCATTTTGATTCTTCTAGATCAGTTTCCATTAAGACTCTGAGAGAGGGGATCTCTACCTCTATAGGAGTAACAGCTTCCATACCATATACTAGAGAATATGGCGTTGCCCCAGTCAACGATCAAACTGCTATGCGGTAAGCATGCAAGGCATAGGGAAGCATTTAATGCCTTTTCTTTGTAAGTCACAACCATCTTTTCTACTATCTTCTTGATATTTTTGTTTGCGGCTTCTACTGCTCCATTCATTTGAGGCCTATATGGTGAAGAGTTATGATGCTTGATTGTAAATTGTTTACACAACTTTTGTACATCTGTGCCATTTAAATTTAAACCATTATCAGTGATGATTTTCTCCGGTTGCCCATATCGACAAATGATATTCATTTTCAAAAATTTGGCCACTATCTTCTGAGTCACTTTCGCGTAAGAAGCGGCCTCTACCCATTTTGTGAAGTAGTAGATTGCCACCAGAATAAAACGGTGTCCATTTGATGCTTTTGGATTAATTGGACCGATGACATCGACTCCCCACATAGAAAATGGCCACGGGGTTGTCATACTGTGCAACATGGATGAGGGTACTTTAGTGCGATCGGCATAAATTTGATATTTGTGGAACTTTCTAACATAACTGATACAATCTCTTTCCATTGTTGTCTAGTAATAGCCCGCTCTTAGAATTTTTTGAGTCATCATATGACCGTTTGCATGAGTAGCACATATTCCCTCATGAATAGCACTTAAAATGCGATTAGCCTCCTTAGCATCTACACATCGTAAAAGCGCTCCATCATGACTTCTTTTGTACAAAATCTCTCCACTCAAAAAGAAACCCAATGCCAGACGTCTAATTGTCTTCTTATCATTTTCATTTGCCCGAACCGGATATTCTCTAGTCCTGAGATATTGTAGGATATCGTAGTACCAAGGATGACCATCAGGTTCTTCTTCCACATTAGAGCAGCACACCAGTTCAGTTTCTGACTTTATTTGTATTGGTTGCACCATGACCCCACAATTAAGTTTAGTCATCACTACTAGTGCGGCCAAAGCATCTGCAAATTGATTCTTCTCGTGAGGTAAATGAGAAAATGTGATATCTTTGAATTTCTCTATTAATCGCGTCAAGAATTTTTGATACAGAATCAATTTTGAATCCTTAGTTTGCCATTCTCCAGTCACCTGATAGATGATGAGAGCAGAATCTCCAAAAACATCTAAGGTATCAACTTTTAGATCTAATGCAGCTTGTAGACCTCTTACACACGCTTCATATTCTGCCATATTATTAGTGCAATCGAATTCCAGCTTAATGGCTATAGGGAATTGTTTCCCTTTTGGCGACATGATCACGGCCTTTATTCCTTGCCCGTGCACATTCACAGCACCATCGAAGTACATCTTCCACCTTACTTCATCTTTTTTATCCCCTCTTTCAACTACGAGAACATCTTCATCAGGAAAATCAAATCTCATGGGTTGGTAATCATCTACGGATTTTCAGCTAAGTACTCAGCAATTACACTTCCTTTAATAGCTTTCTTCGTCATGTACACCCCATCATATTCTGAAAGGATGATTTACCACTTAGCTAGTCTTCCAGATAAATAGGGCTTTTCAAAAATGAACTTAATGGGATCCATACGAGAGATGAGCCATGTAATATGGTATAACATGTATTGCCGGAGTCTACTAGCTACCCAAACTAATGCACAACACGTTTTCTCGACCATAGCATATCTTGACTCGTAATTAGTGAACTTCTTACTCAAGTAATAGATAGCCTTCTCTTTTCTTCCCCCTTCATCATGTTGTCCTAGTACACTTCCCATTGATTCTTGGAGCATAGTCAAATACAGAATGAGAGGCTTTCTAGGTGTCGGAGGTACCAGCATTGGTGGGTTGAGCAAATACTCTTTGATTCTATCAAAAGCTTCTTGACACTTTCCATCCCACTCTCTAGGATTCTTCTTCCTTAGCAGTTTGAAGATGGGTTCACAAGTGTGAGTGAGATTTGAAATGAATCTAGCTATGTAATTAAGCTTTCTTAGGAAACTGCGAACTTCTTTTTCTGATCTTGGGGATGACATTTCTCGAATTGCTCGAACTTTGTCAGGATCTACTTCAATTTCTTTCTTGCTAACAATGAACCCTAACAATTTACCAGAAGTCGCACCAAAAGTGCATTTGTTTGGGTTCAATCTTAGCTTGTATTTTCTTAGTCTCTCGAACAATTTTCGAAGTACCTTCACATGGCTTTTTCCTTGTTTTGACTTAGCCACCATATCATCCCCATAAACCTCGATTTCTTTGTGCATCATGTCATGAAAAAGTGCGACCATGGCCCTCTGATAGGTAGCTCCTGCATTTTCAACCCAAATGGCATTACCCTATAACAATAGGTGCCCCAGTGTGTGATGAACGTAGTCTTCTCTTTATCTTCATCAGCCATTGGAATCTGATTATACCCCGAATACCCATCCATGAAAGAATACCGGTGATTTTTGGCCGTGCTGTCAACCAGCACATCTATGTGTGGCAAAGGAAAATCAAATTTCGGACTGGCTCTATTCAAATCTTAAAAATCCACGCACATTCTTACTCGACCATCCTTTTTAGGCACTGGAACTATATTGGCGACCCATTTCGGATAAGTGGACACTTCTAAGAAACCGGCCTCAATCTGCTTGATCACCTATTCTTTTATCTTGCTAGACATTTCAGGCCTCATTCTTCTCAACTTTTGCTTGACTGGCTTGCAATCTGGATATAGCGGAATCTTATGAGACACAATGTTAGGGTCAGGACCCGGCATGTCTTGGTAAGACCAAGCAAACACATCACTATATTATTTGAAAAGAACAATCATTTCCTCTTTTTCCGGGTTATCGACAATCTTTAATTCTCTTTTCTCATCTTTTGTACCCAGGTTTATGATTTGAATCTTTTCATTATGAGGAAGTATCGCTTTTTCAACAGACTTAATCATTTTTTCAAATTTACCAGAAAGATCTAAATCTTTATCGGAGTAGTAATCGTCTTCACCAAATGCAGTATGAGAATCAATTATTGGATAGACAGGAGCTTCCACTTGAGACATTAGATCTATATGAGCAAGACTCCTGAGAATAAGTTAGAACATAACACGAATTAAGATGAATAAACGGATGGGAAGTGGATAAGAAAGACAGGAAAAGTAAATGGATGCCAAAACGAATGAAAACTCCATGACAAATTATTTTATTAAAATTTTTGAATGAAACATGGTCCAATACATAATAAAAGACGAAATTTAAGTGACTTTGGACTTCAGTCAAAAGAAATAAATATGGCATAAATAGATATTACTCAAAGAGGACCACATCTGACATTGGCTCAATCTCTCAGTTGTTCAATTCTTCCAAATCTTCATAAAGCCGAATCCAACAATCCTTCTTAGAGGAGCCGTCTAGAGTATTCACCATATGCATATGGTCTACAATTGGCGGCTCAGTTGATGGCACAAAAATTTCTAGCAGATGAGGAAGTCTGGTCTCATGGTGTTTTCTTGGCCATCTCAGGAACTCTTCCATGGAAGGCTCATATCCCAACCCCTGTCTACTTTCATTTTTTAGAAGTACGATGGGTTTGCTGATACCTTGCAGATTAGCCCCTAAGCCTTTTCCTTTTTGAAATCCGCTATTCTTCATCATTTTCGCCACAACTTGATTAACTTCCCCTTTCTTTGGTAAATCTTTACCATCATGTTAGGTTATCTTTAAAGATTGGAAAGAAGACTCCAATTCTTGCTCCGCTACTTCAACGTACGGTAACGAGCTGGGCTTGCTTACCAACATCTCCTCTTCTCCTTTGATAATTATCACCCTTCCCCTATTCACATACTTCAGTCTTTGATGCCACGTAGACGACACCACTCCCGCAGCATGAATCCAGGGTCTACCCAGTAACATAGTATAGGCGGGTTCTATGTCCATCACTTGGAATGGAACATCAAATTTATTTGGTCCGATCTCTAACTGAAGAGAGATATCCCCGAGCACTTCACGCTTTGTCCCATCAAATGCCCTTACCACCATATTACTTTTTCGTATGCGAGATGCATTAACCGGCAATTGCATGAGGGTAGAATAAGGTAACACATTCAATGCAGACCCATTATCAATTAAAACTTTAGCTACTATATAGCTGTCACATTTAAGTGTGATGTGAAGTGCCTTGTTGTGAGCACTCATACCAGGCATCAACTCCTCTTCAGAAAAAGCAATTGTGCTAAATTTTTTGATAAAGTTTACCATCCCTCAAAACTTCTCTACAGTTATGTTTGGCCGTATGTAAGCTTGCTGTAAGAACCTTTGCAATGCTTGCCTATGACACTCGGAGCTTATGATAAGAGACAACAATGAAATACGAGCAGGAGTTTTCTTCATTTGTTCCACTATATCATATTCACTCTGTCTCATTATCTTTAAAAATTCTTCTTCTTCCCTATCTTCTCCTTGAGCATCTTGCTTGGCCAAATATGGTTCTCTCTCATCAGTCGTGAGTTTCCCTTTTTCCTTTCTCTGATGCTCTATCTCTTAAGGCAAATAACACCGTCCACTTCTAGTCAAACCACTAGCCCCTATCACATTGGTGATCGTATCTGATTTCTCTTTCTTCTTTTCTTCTATGCAACCTCCCGAATTTTCTTCTTTGGTGTTTATTATTTTTATCTCGTAATTCCAGGGCACAACATGATTGCTTTCATAAGAGAAAGGCACAGGCACCTGAATAACCACCTCTGGCCGAGCGTGGCTAGTTGAGGGATTAGGCAGAACTCTAAGGACAAAAGGTTTCACCCGATGTTGTTGTTCTTTTCTAGTCATGTTGATCTCTTTCTAATTCCCCTAACTTCTCTTCTCAAACCTCAAAACTCCCAAAGCAATCAGCTTTTGAACTCCACACTTGAATTTCCAACATTCTTCTAAGTCATGGCCTACACTTTGGTGATGTTCACAGAAAGAATCACCATCATATTGACCATCCTTTTTTATTGGTTTACAAGGAATTTGCAATTCATACCCAGTTGACCTCAAGTTCTCCCATACTACTCTCATGGGGGTCCTAACTTGAGTGATCTTTTGGATCTCCTCAAACCCTTCCACGATGGCATTAATACTCGGCCTCACTTCATGATTAGGCAAAGGGTTGTTATTCACATTAGGACCTCCCCCCATTTCCTCAATCTTGATCACTCCTTATTTAATCAAGTTTAGAACAATAAACTTAAAACCAGGACAGTCTTCAATGGAATGTCCCACAACACCTCTATGATAGTCGCATTTGAGGCTTGGGTTATACCATTGAGGGAATGGTGGTTGCAGCGGTTGTATGAGCTTGGGAGCTATCACATGAGCTTCACATAATTGTTTGACTAACTCAGCTCTAGTGATAGGAATGTTTGGGAATGGTTCATCTCTTTGTGAGGGACGAGGTTGGTTCCTATACCCTTGGTAATTTGGCTTGAATGATGGTCTTGGGGTTGAAAAACTTTGTGGTGCGTTCTGGTAAGTGGAAACGAAAGGTGCTTGAGGATATTGGTGATTTGGTGTGTATTGGGGATAAGATGGAGGTATGGCATTAACGGGGTATGATGGTGGAAACGAAGGGTTTGGAGTATAGCTCGGTCTTCTAGGTTGAGGGTATTGGTAGGTTCCCGGTGTTTGTACCCAGTTCACTTCACTTTCTTTCTTTTTTTGGAAACCTGCCCTTTTTTGGCCAAAGCTATTACCCTCAGTATTTGTTCCTTGCAACTTTCCGGCCTTCACTAGTCCTTCTATTCTTTCTTTAGCTTTGATAATATCAGCAAAATCGTGGAAGGAACAACCCGCCATTAACTCTAAATACGGGGATTTTAAGGTATCTAGAAAAATGGAACATAATTCAGATTCAATGAAGGGAGGTTGAACTTCCGGAGCCAAAGTCCTCCATTTTTGGGCATACTCCTTAAAAGATTTATCTCTCTTCTGCTTGTTCTTCAATTGCTCTCTTGTAAGAGCAGTATCGTAGTTAAACTTGTACTGCTTTAAGAAAGCGTCTGCTAAATCTACCCAACTCCTTATTTTGGCGTGGTCTAAGTTCATAAACCAGTTATAAGCAGCACCAGTGAGACTTTTTGGAAAGAAATGAATCAACACCATCTCATCTTCCTCTATAGCGGCCATCTCCGTAATGTAAAAGACTAGATGAAACTTCGGGTTACCAGTCCCATCATACTTTTGAAACTCAGGGAGCTTAAGATATCTAGGAATTGACACTCCTAGAGTAAGACGAAATTGCTTGACTCCCACAGCCCCGAATGAACTAGTTCCTTCCATAGCTCTAATCCTCTCCTCTAAAGTCAACAATTTCTCTTTTTGTTTTTCTTTTTCATACTCCTCAAATTCTTTCTCAACATGCATGGTCACTGGTGGATTTTGGGTGGACATATTAAAACAAAATGGGTGATCGATGAAGTGTAAGTGTACACATTTCCCTCGTGTCCACTTGGATTAAAGACAGTCTCTGTGGTAGGATTTGCTTTAGGTAAGGTGGCGGTGAATCGAAATTCAGGTGATTGGGTAGTAGGTGGGATAGTGTAATTAAAGTCTAATCCCTGGGCAGCCATTGTTGTGGATGTCATTAGATGAGGAGGCATGCCCCAAATGGGATTGTATTGAGCTGTGGTAACATTTTGCTCATGTGAAGGGAAAGTCAAGAATTGTGTTGCTTGAGATATAGGGAGAAGATTGGGGTTACTTGGGCCTTCAGTCGCCTCTTTTAGCTTTAAACTCTCAACAAGTAAACTCCTTATCTCATTCATCTGTTCTTTCATCCCATCCAACTCAACTCCTAAATCCCTCTCTGGTTCCTGAGTTCCATCCATGATAGTAACAGTCCTAGATCTGAGTCCAATTGACCTTTTCACAGAGCCTTTTTTATTGAACTGCACTTTTTTTGCAAGATCAATGATGTCTTAATCCCCTTATGGACGACAAAAAATGAAAAGAAAACATAAAGAATAAATGAGTAAAAATAAAAAGATTTCAGCAATCTCTTGAGAAGACAGATTGTTAATATGGCCTGGACAAGTCTTTTAAGTGATTAATTTTAAAATTCATCTTCTTCACAGGTACTTTCATGGGATACAAGTCTTATCTTTCGGTAGGAACTTTGGTTCCTTACAGAAAAACATGACCATGATCATATTCGCGAATGTTTTTGACATTACGAGAAAAATTATCGCATACAACTAACATGAGAGATTGGTCCAAAGAAAACAAGATACATTTCATTAATGATTGTAGTTCAAGTACATTAAAAAGCTTATAGTTGTGCTATGTCATTCAAAATACTCTTGCATTCTTCAAAAAGTTTTTCCAAATCCCCGGTAGGTAATGCAAAAGGAGTCGTGTGAGCCTTAACCTCTTGAACCCTTTGTCTCAGCCTCTCTGCCTTATCATAAGAATTCTCCACTAAATACTCAAACCGCGTCTTCCGTTTTTTGGTCTCTGAAGTGTCACCTCTTTTACCCATTTTTTCTTTCTCTTTCAAAATTTCATATTGTTGCTTCCATAGTGTCACCATCTCTCTTTCTTTTTTAAGAGCATTGCCTAAGTGAATATTTTGGTGTTCCATATCTTCGCATTGACTACGAAAAAACTTTTTATCCTCTTCCTCTTGGGTTTTCAGCTTCTTCATACCTTCATACCCATTCTCCCAATTTTCCATTTGTTGCTTGTGAACATCTTTTTCTTCTTCTAGATTCTCCTCTAGCTCTTCGATCTTTGCTTTAAGACATCCCATCTGCTCAAGTCTGTGTTTCGCCACTTCTCTTATCTCATGGATTTGTCTCTCCATTTGTTCAATTTGCTTCAAAGAAGCACTCTGAGCGACATCTTGGTATTTTCTTTTTTCTTTCTCTGCTCTTATTAATTGCTTTGTGAGTTGAGCCCGTTCTTCAAGCCATTTCTTCTTTTCGACTTCTACTTCATCTAATTTTCTTTTCATCTCTTCTTCTCTAAGTTTGTCCTTCGCAGCAAATTCAGCCTCAAAATCGCGAGCAGGCACTTCAATAGGAGGTGGATGAAAAATAGTAGCAGCATGTGGTACTACGACCTCTCTAGCTTTCCTCGGACCCAAGTACCATACAAGGTAATCGCCTCATCAATATCAGAGCATGGGTCTTTTTGTCGGAATGATAATCTTTCCCAAGTTTTCTTGACCTTGTACAAGTTATTTTTACTCCATTGAGAATCGTATTCGAACTCCATTTCAGCAAGTCCTTTAGTGTAAAGAATATATTGGAGGTGCTCGAATTGCCTTAAGACCAGTGTAGGCATGTAAGCTATACAACCTTGAGTACCCATCAATGGCACATACGGAAAATCTCCACAACGAACCAATATGCCATGCCCTTTAGACCAATGAGAACGCCATGTAAAATTTCCTTCATTAATACTAATATAACGGTTCAACCAGAAATCCCGATCCTCTTTCACAATCTTCAATTCAATAAATTTCCTTATGAACTCCATCCCAAAGCCAAAATTGGTCAATTGTGGATAATTTTTTCCTTGAACATGGTAGAAGAGCCAGACGAATAAAAGTTGTAAACAACATTTGAGTTTACCCTCGCCTTTCCTTCGATAAAAATTGAGAGCTGCAAATGTGTCAGCCAATATAGCGGGTACTGGATTAATCTTGTGCTCAAGAACTTGTTGAAACACATCGGCAGCTAAGAGACTAATAGCATTCTTTGCAGATGGGAATAAAATAAGCTCGTAGATACACAAAGCAATCAGATCCCTCAGCTTCCCCCATTCCTTTTTGTCAAGAAAATTTTGTAGACTGGGTATTATGAAAACCATAGGCCATCCCCTCATGCTAGTGTCTTTTAGAATCATTTTGCTTTTCACCATGTCAACAGGTACACTTAGCCACTCAGCAATCCTTCCCAACGCAACTTTATTCTTGTTGTGAGTATACACCTTGGTTTGGGTAGTCAATGGCAAATTCAGCATATAGACATACTCTTCAATGGTCGGGGTCATGTCAATGGCTCTAAAAGTCAAGCAACGGTATGAAGGGTCCCAGTAATTCAACATGGTAACCACGGTCATCTCGTGTACCTCAACCTTCAACAAATCTGATGAGCTGCCGAGGCTCCTCAAATTAATTAAAGTTTAAGGTCGGTTACCTAAGCTATTTGCAGCATAGGGCAGCCCTAAGTCGAACCTAAGGATTGTTCTATTTAGTGAATCATATTAAGAAGCATATAAACAGGGGGGTTTTGTTTGGTTTATGTGATTAACATAAATTAATTGTAAGTGGTAACCTAAAGGAAAACAACCAATCCAAGCCTTAACCGATTCTGATTTTAGTTCATCCTTGATTTCTAATGATCCATTTAATTATTAACCATGTTCTTGGTCTTTAAAACATATCAAGACGCCTCTCAATGTTCTATGGATGTCCACTGGTTAAGCAACTAGAATTCGGAATTAACTAAGACTAAATGAATTAAGCAAACATTCAAGTCTAGTTTTACCTAAGTCCATGATCCAGCCAAGGTAATTAATCCATCCAAAAGCTCAGAAATATTAATCAACCTTTTAAGTTTCTCTTTAATCACAAGCAATTAAGCAATCACACATGAAGATCCAAATTCAAATTTAACAATTCAACCAGAATAGTCCAGAGGAAGCAAGAAGTAGATTAATCATTGAATGAATAATAACAACACATAATCTCAAAACCAATAATCAGAACAGCCAAAACCTGGATTGATTTGAGAATTAGCCCTCCATGAACAAGAGAAGCCAAGTTCTTACAAAAATATCTAAGAGAAAACTTAAAGACTAAGGAAAGAGCAAAAGCTGTCTAAAATATCTAAATGACTTCATATCAATTTCGGCTGCCCCCTTGTGCTGATATAGACCTCCAAAATTACATGCACACCCAAATTGCCCTTAGGGCACACTTGTTCTCATGGGCCTTAGCTTTAATTGGGCTTTGGTTTTGGCCCATTTGGACTTGTCATGAGGAAGTTAGGCCCATTTAAGTGCCAATAGGTGTCTGAAACCATCAGCCAACTTACATCGTAAATAAGACTATCTTTGATATAAAATATGGTGAACTGGTCTTCATAGCTCTGTCTGTTAGCTTTCCAATGGTACCAGTTTCAAGTCCATATGACATTTACAACTCAAGTTATGGCCCAAACACTGCATGTAGGTCAGGATCCTGCGACAGCATGTCTTCTCTGGCTTCCAGGCTGCATATGACCTTCTGGACGTCCGAATTGGCTTTGGAGCCCTAAAAAAAAGTTGTAGAAAATTCTCTCGGCTTTCCTACAAGGTATGACTAGAAATTTTTGGACATCCAGAACTCAAGATATGCATGAAACACAGAGACAGCATAAAATGCTCAGTATTGCTGGAAATTGCAATTAGGCACAAATGGATCCAAAGTCATGAAATGAGGTCCAAGTCTATGCAATTCAACCCAAAAGAGGTTTAAAAGACTAAGTATGAGGGATAACTATTGTATAAAAAGTGTGTTCATCAAATTCCCCCACACTTAGCTTTTGTACGTCTCGGGCAAACTAGAATTCCAAAACTAAGAAAAGCAAGAACAAAGAAACAAAAACAAATTTAAAAACTAAAGGATCACCTCTCAATGATATTTAAGATATACAGAAGTTCATACCACAAGTAAGGTAAGCAATTAAAGATTCAAGGAAGTCACAACATTTATGAAATAAAATTTCTTCTCATCAAAAATCAACAAACAAGGTAACTTCAATTGGAAAGCATAAGTCAAGAATGATAGATCCTCACAAGATATACTCTCAATCCCTCAAGTGTTTAGAAATTAGGTATTTCACTCAATCAAACTCATGAAGAGATGCACTACCATAAGCTTGCTTATCTTCTACTTCTCCACTACTCAAACAAATGCACACACAAATCAAGAGGACTTTATTTAAGGTTGTAATAAGGCCAAGGTAAAGGTAAAGGAATGAATCAAAATGGATATCACAAGGTAAAAACTCAAAGAGAATAAAAGAACATTGGAGAGGAACTCAAATGACAAGCATTAAATTCCAAGTGTGTAAAGCATATTCTCCTTCCTTTGCACATATTCCTTTTCCTTTTCTTTTCCTTTTTCACAATTCTGATTTTTTTTTTTTTTTTTAGAACCAATTGGTTCTTTTTTTTTTTCTTTCTTTCTTTCACATAATACTTTGCACATTAGAATTCACAACCTCCACACTTGTACTATTAATTACCCACAAGCATAAGAGCTCCTCCAAGACAATGAACCAATGCTCTCCCATTCCCTAAGGTAAGGTAACAACATGGTATTTTGTACATAGGCATATAATGAGCTAATATCAAAGATAGGCAAATAGGCTCAATGGGGGTAATCAAAGGGAAATAATACAAGGTTGGCTATTTGGCAAAGTGGCTAAATCAAGAAAGAATGCCTCAATCATGTTCATGTATGCAAATGAAAATGTAGCCTCAAAAAGAATCAAGCAAGTTCTAGAGTTAACAAATTCCATGAGTGAAATCACACAAGAAGGAAAAGAATGGCACAAATGCCAAATCCATTCATCAAAAGGCTCAAAACTCACAAGGCATGTATCTATCAAACTTAATCATCAATCCAACATCTAAAACCAAGCATGTGAAATTAAGGATGGAAAACAAGTTATTCAATCATGCTATGAACCTTGAAATGTAATTACTTTAAACTTACAACTTTACAAATTCTATAACATCATTGGAGGGTAATTAAAACAGAAAAATGACAACAAAAACAGAAAAAACAGCAAGAACAACAAACAGAAAAAATTAAAACAGAAAACAACAAATTTACAGAAATAGTAAAGTAATCAACTAAACTAATCAACTAACCTAATCAACTAAACAGAAAACAATAAAGCAGCTAAACTATACAGAAATCCCTCCCCCACACTTAAATTTTACATTGTCCTCAATGTAAAAACTTCAAAAAGTAGCAACAGATGACAATTAATAGCAAGCAATCACATAAGGACAAGTAAAGTAAAAGAGAAAGAAGAAACATCCTTATCAGGGGAGGTAGATGGCATCTTGCAAGTGGACCTCCTCCACGATGTCCTCTTTAGCTACCTCACAGAATGGCTTGTGGCGGTTGAAACCTGCATGTCCAAGAAATGACCAAACTTCCCGCACGCATGTGAGGTAAGATAAAGCAGACATCAAGAACAGAAAATTGAAAATAAAATGAACATAAAACAGTAATAAAAAATAGAAACAAAAGCAAGAACAAAAACAAACTAAAGCAAAATAGAATAGAAAATAGAATACAATTACAGTAATATAATCAGAAAATGTACTCCCCTGAAGCTCAAGGTATCATCTTCCGATTACTCTCACGAAGACAACTAGATACCAGGGTCAAAGATCACTCTCACGAAGTCTTGAGTTGCCCCTGTAGAGTCATCTTCTACAGCTGCAGAATCAGAACCGGAACCAGAACTAGAATCAGATTCAGATGCAGATTCACCAGGATTGCCATCGCTTAAAAATGTAGAAATTTCAGTACATATAGCACAGCTCATGTCACCATCACAAACAACATGTGAATGGCACTGGACATACTCCTCTATACCCACAAAGTCAGGGAATTCATAACATAGCTCCTCAGACACATCCACTAACTCTGCAGGAGCATCAATGACCACAGCCTCTGTGATAGAGTCATCTCGTTCTAAAAATGTTGCAATTTCAGAACAAGCAGGGCAAGCAGAATCACCACAACTGCAGCACATAGAATCAGGAGTGCTCAAGAAGGCAGATATCTCAGCACATACAGCACAAGGTACATCACCATGACAATCAGGACAGGAGTTGCACTGAACAGAGTCATCAACACCAACAAAATCTGGGAAGTCAGCACAGAGCTCATCATACCCATCCCCAACTAGATCATCAATCAAGTCAATGTGAAAGACAAAGTGCTCATCCATGGAATGCTGCATAGGCTCAAAAATATTGAACTGCACAACAGAGTCTCCAAACTTCATGGATAGAGTTCCTGCATGAACATCAATTTTGGTCCGTGCGGTCTTGAGGAATGGCCTACCCAGAATGAGTGGAGCCTTGCTGGATTGTGACTGTCCTTCCATCTCCAGAATGTAGAAATCTGTTGGAAAGATCAGCTCATCAACTCTGACCAACACATCTTCAATCAATCCAGCTGGATGTGCACTGCTCCTGTTGGCTAACTGTATCACAACACCAGTAGCTCTCAAGGGGCCAAGTCCAAGAGAACTAAACACAGTCATAGGCATCACATTAATGGAAGCACCAAGGTCTAGCAGGGCATGCTCAAACTTGGATTTGCCTATAACACATGGAATGGTGAAAGTGCCTAGATCCTTGCATTTGTGGGGCATAGGCTGAATAAGGGCCGAAACGTTTTGACTCATGCTAATTCGCTCATTGCCCTTAAGCCGCCTCCTCTGTGTGCAAAATTCCTTGAGAAATTTGGCATATTTAGGAATTTGCTTTATAGCATCCAGCAATGGGATGTTGATTTCCACTTTCCTGAAAGTCTCCAGAAGCTCTCCGTCCTTTTCAGCTGCATCTGTTTTCTTGGACTGAGTGGCTCTCTGTGAAAAGGGAAGAGCTGCAGAATATGTAGGCTTCTGCTGTGGCATCTCTAAAGTGGAACTACTAGTGCGCTGGCTGGAACTGCTAGGGTCAGCAACAGGTGGAACTGGCACACTAGGTGTACTCTGAACTGCAGGTGCAGGGTCTGGAATTGACTTGCCACTCCTAAGAGTGATTGCACTCACATTCTTCGAATTGGGGTTAGGAATGGTCTGAGAAGGAAGGGTACCAGAACCTTGGGATTGCAATTGACTCACAGATGATGCCAATTGTTCAATCTGCATTTCCAGATTCTGCATGGTTGACTCCGCCCTCTGCTGGAACTGGATGTTGCTGGTGGCCATCTGCTTCACCAAATCTTCCAATGAAGGCTCAGGTTTGGATGTTGACGGGTTGGCTGGCTGCATAGGCTGCTGCTGGAATGGTGGCCTGTTTTGTTGAAACTGGCTCTGCCTAGCTGGCTGAAATTGGCTCTGTTGTTGCCAGGGTTGCCTATATTGCTGTGGAGGCGCTGCATTGCCATATGTCAGATTGGTATGATCTCTCCACTCATAGTCATAGATGTTGAAGGATGGATCATATGTAGGCTATTGGGGTTGGTATGATAATTTTCCAGAAAAGACATCGGCTACAGTTACAAAGGGATCTTGAAATCCATAAACATCATCCTGAAGTATAGGGCATGCATTGGTGGGATGAGAGGTGCAAGCACATATGCCACAAAATTGGATTGGTTGCATGGTTGGTTCAGGTGCTTGTTGTCCCACTGCTAATTGTCTCACCAAAGATGTCAATTCATCAAGTTTATGGTCCATCCTCTGTTGGTCAGAAAGTATGTAACAACCTCTTTGACTCTTTTAGTAGTAGGGGAACCTAGTATGCACCATGAAAAAAAAAGTGACAGAACAACAAAACACAAAATCACACAAAAAGTGACATAATTGAACTAAAAAATAAACACATAAAATGCACAAAACAAAGGCAAAAACACAACAAAATAATTTTAATTAAGTTATTTACACATTTTTAAAAATTATGAGATCACCACAACTTGAAAACTAGATGAAAATGGAAGTCAAAAATCGAATAAAAAATATTAAAAAATTGAAAAAGTGGTCTAAACGATGGAATTTGGCTAAAACAGGGCGGGCTCACTACTTGTAGTGAGTTTTGCTTGTCAGGACGTTTTCCTTTAACTGACCAATTCTCGGTCGTTCTAGGCTAAAAAATTCATACTAAATTTTTTGAAAAATTTGCCCAAAATCACCCGTTTTCACCAGAAACTACCAAGACAAAACAACAAAGGGGGTTTATGAAGGGTTAGCAGTAAAGTAAACTCCTAATATGATTGACCAAAACTAGAATAATCCCCGGCAACGGCGCCAAAATTTGATGAGCTGCCGAGGCTCCTCAAATTAATTAAGTTTAAGGTCGGTTACCTAAGCTATTTGCAGCATAGGGCAGCCCTAAGTCGAACCTAAGGATTGTTCTATTTAGTGAATCATATTAAGAAGCATGTAAACAGGGGGGGTTGTGTTTGTTTTAAGTGCTTGACAGAAAATAATTGTAAGTGGTAACCTAAAGGAAAACAACCAATCCAAGCCTTAACTGATTCTGATTTTAGTTCATCCTTGATTTCTAATGATCCATTCAATTATTAACCATGTTCTTGGCCTTTAAAACATATCAAGAAGCCTCTCAATGTTCTATGGATGTCCACTGGTTAAGCAACCAGAATTCGGATTTAACTAAGACTAAATGAATTAAGCAAACATTCAAGTCTAGTTTTACCTAAGTCCATGATCCAGCCAAGGTAATTAATCCATCCAAAAGCTCAGAAACATTAATCAACCTTTTAAGTTCCTCTTTAATCACAAGCAATTAAGCAATCACACATGAAGATCCAAATTCGAATTTAACAATTCAAACAGAATAGTCCAGAGGAAGCAAGAAGTAGATTAATCATTGAATGAATAACAACAACACATAATCTCAAAACCAATAATCAGAACAGCCAAAACCTGGATTGATTTGATGAATTAGCCCTCCATGAACAAGAGAAGCCAAGTTCTTACAAAAATATCTAAGAGAAAACTTAAAGACTAAGGAAAGAGCAAAAGCTATCTAAAATATCTAAATGACTTCATATCAATTTCGGCTGCCCCCTTGTGCTGAAATAGACCTCCAAAATTACATGCACACCCAAATTTCCCTTAGGACACACTTGTTCCCATGGGCCTTAGCTTTAATTGGACTTTGGTTTGGACCCATTTGGACTTGTCATGAGGAAGTTAGGCCCATTTAAGTGCCAATAGGTGTCTGGAACCATCAGCCAACTTCCACCGCAAATAAGACTATCTTCAATATAAAATATGGTGAACCGGTCTTCATAACAATTGAAGCTCTGTCTGTTAGCTTTCCAATGGTACCAGTTTCAAGTCCATATGACATTTACAACGCAAGTTATGGCCCAAACACGGCATGTAGGTCAGGATCCTGCGACAGCATGTCTTCTCTGGCTTCCAGGCTGCATATGACCTTCTGGACGTCCGAATTGGCTTTGGAGCCCTGAAAGAAAGTTGTAGAAAATTCTCTCGGCTTTCCTACAAGGTATGACTCGAAATTTTTAGATATCCAGAACTCAAGATATGCACGAAACACAGAGACAGCATAAAATGCTCAGTATTGCTGGAAATTGCAATTAGGCACAAATGGATCCAAAGTCATGAAATGAGGTCCAAGTCTACGCAATTCAGCCCAAAAGAGGTTTAAAAGACTAAGTATGAGGGATAACTATTGTATAAAAAGTGTGTTCATCAAAATCCCAAATCTTTCCGTATTTCTGATTAAAAGCTGTCTTTTCATCAATGGGTAGTAATTTGAAAAAATGGTGTACTTCGATCACATCATTGACTTCGACATGGACTCGAAGCCTCTTAGGCAATGTGCTAGGATGTCCCTTAGGTAAACAATCTCTCTCTTCAGTTGGTAGTGATGCCATATCCCTTATGAAAACTCGTGAAATCTTAGAATTCTCAAAAACAGGACCTTGACTGGCCATATTAACAATTCAACTTCTTATGGATTATTGCTGAAAAAGTTCAAAAATAAAATGTGACCAAATCTTGTCAAAAAAAAAATTTACAGTGTATTTACAAATGAAAAAAATAGAGTGAGTAAAATAAGATGAAAATAAAAGAGAAAAATGATGCATCCCCTATTTTCTTAAGAAGAGGTTGACATCTAAGCTCAAGGATTCTAACTTAGTGGTCATGATCTAACCTAAAGGAGGGCTTGTACAGTCAAACTAAGTGCATGGTTATTAGGTCAATGCTACATCTTAAAAGTCCAAGGTACTATAGATTGCCTCTCATCGGGATGACAGAGACCTTGTTTCATTGACATGAATAGACGAAAGGTAGAGCCTCTCTATTTACTCATGTTCAAAAAAACAAGTTACAATCCAAGTAAGAGTTTCGCATAGATCACAAGGGTACTTAGCCCCTTTGGGATAATGCTCACTCTTATCTAACCCTAAGTTTAAATGTGACTCGGGTATAGAGCCAGAGAAAACGTGTGAGGTATGAATGTTAGTGTTTTGTGTGTGTAGGGAAAGCAAACAAACCTCATCCTACATCTACCCGATGCAAAAGAGAGCATATAATATACCATAATTATTTACGAATGCAAAACAAAAATATATACACAACATAGACATGAAATAAATAATGAAAATTAAATGAACAATGGGATAAATAATACAAAAAGGCAATATTTATTTTGCACAATTAACTTTCTAGGCTTGACTCTCGATTATTCCCAGTGGAGTTGCCAAACTGTCATAACGTACCCGGAGGTCGCTATAACGTGGATAGCTTAAATAAAAGAGATTTAGTTTTCTAAATGAAAACTCTGGAGTCGCCACCAATTGTATTAAAAATCTGGGGAACAATTGGAAAACCCTTTAATTTCTAAAAAATATCTCTACGAACCAGAGAGGGTTCGGGAGTCTAATTGTGTATAGGGAAGGTGTTACACACCCTATAACACCCGTCTAAACGATGGTTATCTAAAATTAATTGTGCAAATTAAATCATGGCCTAATTGTATTTATTTTATCCCTAAAAGAAAAAATAGGTGATTATTTAAAACAGGACTTGATTCATCACCCTCGAATGCCTACGTACCCTAATTAGAGATCAAAGTTCGCGTAGTTCGCAATGATTCAAAAGGAAAATTTTTTTTATTTATCTTTTATTTTTTTTATTTTATTGTTATTATTATTATTGAAAATAAAAAGAGATTTAAGTTAAAATTATGCTATGCATGAATCTAATTGCGTCTTAATCCTTCCACTTTATTCCCATGCTTTTCGGTTCCCAAAGCGGCGCTTATCCTTACCTCGGGCAGATAGGAGCCACCCCTATGGGGTTAAGTCGCTCTTATCCCTCCCTTGATAAATAAGGAGCCTATGGATGCTAGTCGCACATAATTAACTAAATAAATGTAAAATGCATGATATGTAAGCCCATTTCGTGGGCCTAGTTTAGTCTAGAATAGGAACCAGCTCAACAAATCAGAGGACATAAACCAGTCCATTTCATGGGCCGGGTCCAGTCCATACAAAAAATAGCTTAACACATCAATAACAACAGACTAAATAGAACCTCAACCAATCGACAAAAAAAAAAAAAAAATTATGAATATTTCTCAAATTGAAGATATACATCTTATGGTTTTAAAAAGACAAAAAACACCTAAATCGGGGCTCTATAGCTCCAAAAAGATTTAAAAGACTATATACGGTCGTAGAAAATCAACTAGCTTAACAATACAGAAAACAGCAAAACTTTAAATGTAAACTGAGAATAAAGTAGACGTAAAAAAAATCTGAAAATTATATATATTTAAGCCACACATCTTATGATTCTAATGAGACTAACATCACTTAATTTGAAATTGTATAACTCTAGAAAGAAATAAAAGATTGCACACTTTCAGAGAAAACCAATAGGCTTGACAGGACAAAGAAACAGCCAACTTTAAATCAAAACTGAGAGCAAGGGAGACATGAAAAAAATATGAAAATAATATATATTGAAACTAAACCTCTTGTGGTTCTAATGAGATCAATATCACTTAATTTGGAGCCGTATATCTCCAGAAATAAATAAAATATTGCACACTGTCAGAGAAAACCAACAGGCTTGACAGGACAGAGAAATAGCCAACTTTAAATCACAACTGAGAGCAGGGGGGACATGCAAAAAATCTGAAAATAATATATATTTAAACTAAGAATCTTGTAATTCTAATGAGATCAACATCAATTAATTTGGAGTCGTATAACTCCAGAAAGAAATAAAAGATTGTACACTGCCAGAGAAAACAAAAGGCTTGATAGGGCAGGAAAACAGCCAAATTTATATCAAAACTGGGAGCAGAGGAGATATGAAAAAAATATGAAACTAATATATATTAAAAACACACCTCTTACGGTTCTAATGAGATAAACATCAATTAATTTGGAGCCGTATAACTCCAGAAAGAAATAAAAGACTGTACACTGCCAGAGAAAACCAAAGGCTTGACAGGGAAAAAAAACAGCCAAACTTAAATCAAAACTGGGAACAGAGGAGACATGCAAAAAATTTGAAACTAATATATATTAAAAAAACACCTCTTACGGTTCTAATGAGACCAACATCAATTAATTTGGAGCCGTGAAGCTTTGTCTAGAAAAATAAAACCAACTACTGCCAGAGCTGCCTAAAAGCTGCGAAAATGAAGATATCTTACCTTGGTTCTCTTTCTCTTTGCCCTCTCTTCTTCCTTGTTTCGGTTATGTTCTCTCTATTACTCTTTTTTTGTGTATTGCTGTTGGTATTTGTTTCAGCCCTTGCCTCTTGCTTTTATACTACTCACATTGCACCCAAGTCCTTCACATCTCTCTCACTATTTGTGTCAACCCCCATCTCTTTCTCTCTTTAAAACACTTATCCCTCTATCCCTTTTTTGGTGTTTCAATTGCACACAATCTCTCTCTCTTTTGTTTTTTTAACTTAACCATGACTCTTACTTCCTTTTATTAAAATAAAAAAATGAAAACCATGCACATGAATCCCACTAAGTCTCTTTCTCTATTTTTATTTTTCTAAATCACTTATCCCTCTCTCTTTTGTTAACTCACGTCTCTATCACTAGATGTTAGTTTATCTTCTTCTTCTTTTTTTATTTTTTTTTATTTATTGGACAAAAATAGGTGTCCACAATATATATATTGTAAAAACATAATAACATGCTTTGCAAGTGTTTTGCACAAAGACAACCAAATTTTAATGATTGTCCGATGAAACAAGATTGCAGTCGCTTTCAAAGTGCACTTGGAAGGGTTGTGTTGCATATAACTATTATGTAAAGAAAAACTTGCTAGTTTAACTATACATAATGCTAAAGAGAATACTATTAATAGTAAGGTATCTATACAATGCTTAGCAAAATTAACCTAATAGATGTGATTCAAAGAAATCACATCTTAAACCTTTATTTGTTGCTCACTTTGTGGTATGATATCTATTAACTCCAACAGGGGGGAAAGAAAGAAAGCTTAGATGTTTTGCGCCTTCTAAATTTGAACATAGGTCATAACAACTTTACACAATATTGATAACACATTATTTTACACTATTTGTTTCCCTTATACTTAGTTTTGTAGTGTGTGTTTCTAGTGATTTTTATAGCCTTTAGACATGTTTTGTAGATTTGGATTTGTTGGTGCTTATAGATTTTAATTGCTTAATTGTTGAATTCTGGTACTGCTTACATTTTTCACCATATCTTTGGCCACAGATTTCCGATTAATGTGATTCTAGTTTCATTGGAAAGCTGACAGAAAATTATACATTTCATATGTAGAGCCCAGAAGCTGATTCTCGCATCTGGACAAGTGAAATTCGCGTGCAAGCAGTCCGGATTTTCTGCATCCGCCCAGCATTGACTGATTCTTTTCCTTAGGCCTGCCTATTGGACCAAAGCATGTTTATTTGGGTCAACATCTGCTTATTGGGCCAGCACACATGACATTAGGGCTTGATCACGTTTTTAGCCATTAATAATTTAGGAAACTAGATTTATTTTGTAATTAGGAAACCTAGAGGAGGCAGCCAGCTAGTATTTATTCTCAAGTTGTTGAGGAAAATATACACAACCAGAAGAGATACGAAATTACCTTGAGCAGCTGCTGCCTCCTTTGCTGAGTTCGTTTTTTTCCACCTTTGCTTTGTGTTCAAGTCTTCCACGGAAGGCTAAGTTCGTTTGTAATCAATTCAAGAGGAGCCAAACTTAATAATCCAAAGTTCCTGGGCTTCAACCGGGTTTGATTTAATCTAATTTGAATTACTGTTTCTTCCTTTCTTCATGTGATTGAATGGTATTTTAATTGCATGCATGCTTTGTATAAATTTAAATTGGTTGATTAGATTCATAACAGTAATAAGATTGATAATCATACTTTAAAGGTTTTTAATATATGGTTAACTTGGACAATTTGGTTCTTAAATTAATTTAGACTTAGTGATATAGAGCGGTTGCCTAGATTCTTAATTCCATGATTAATTGAATCCTGATTGGTAAATCAGTAGGAATTCTAAGTGTTACTGTTAGGGGTTCTAGGTAACACTTAACCAAGAATTAAATCAGATCTAGGTTATCTTTAAGTGAACAATGATGGATTAAGGTTTGGTTGCCTGCTTGAGTTGATTGCGTTTTCTCTTATTTGACTAAATTCTGTTTACTGCTTTCTGAACTCTTATTATTCTGCATTCAACAACAAACCCCCCTATTCTATTCTTGCTTAAGTTCTTAGTAGATTAACTGTTCTGGTGAATCCTTGGGAGACGACACTGGTTGCATTCTATACTACAAATTAGTTGCAATTAGTAGTTTAATTTTGTATGGTTCGGCACTCATCAAAATTTTGGCGCTGTTGCTGGGGATTTCATCTAACATATTAATCCTCTTAGGACTCTTTTGTTACTATTTTGTTTGCTTATTTTTCTTGTTTCTGGTAATTGTCCTTCATTCGTTTTCATCTTGTTCTACTTGCTTTCCTATTTTGTTTTCCTTATCTGTTTAAGTTTTCTTTCTCTGTTTAGTGTTTTTGTTTCTGTCTTGTTTTTTATTTTGACCAACTGGGATTGAGCTGCAAATTAGTTGACAGAGAAATTGCTTTGTGAAAAGCATTGTGAGCTGAACTTTGTGCTATTATTGCCCTTGTCTCCTTTGCCGCTATTCTGTCTCCTTTGTTATCTCAGTTCACTTTTTGGCAAAATTTCTATTTTGTGTGAGCTCTTTGATTATTGTTTTTCTTGTTGTTTTGTTTGCCTTGCTGTTTTAGGTTCCCAGTGTGTGAATTCTTGTGCCTGTTCCTAAATTTTTCCCTGTTTTCCCAGCGTTTTGGCATGAATTTGCGATTTTACGGGTAAAAATTCTGTACAAATTTTTGTGCTCTGATTAAGCTAAAAAATGGTCAGTTGAAGAAAAATGGTGTGAGAAATATAACTCAATGCAAAAGCATTGAGCACCACCCAATCTTGGCCAAATTCCATTGTTTGAACCCCTTTTTCAATTTTTAAATATTTTTTATTTGATTTTTGAGTTTTATTTTCATCAATATTTCATGCTGTGGTGGTAGGAATTTTTTTTAAAATGTTTAGGTGGGTCAATTAGTGTTATTTTGGTGTCTTTTTGCCTTTGTCTAGTGCATCTAGTGTGTTTTAGTTTTTGCCCTTTTTCTTTCACTGTTTTCTGTTCTAGTGTGTTTTAGAGTGTTTGTGTCACTTTATTTGCATGGTGTATGACTCAGTCCTCTCATTTTGAAGTACTTGAAGGTTATTCTGAAATTGAAAGAACTTTGCATACACTTGCTAGGGCACGTAGAGCTCCTAATCTTATAAACATACTATGGCTGAGAATAACATGAATCTTGATGATGACCCTGTGGTTGATAACATGCATGCTAGGGCTAGGATTCTTAAGGAGTTGGCTGCCCCTGATGATAACTACCAGCCTTTGTGTATTCACTATCCTGATTTAGATGTCAATTTTGAGTTGAAGTCTGGATTAATACACTTGCTCCTAAAGTTTCATGGACTTGCAGGTGAAGAACCTCACAAGCACTTAAAGGAGTTTCACATGGTGTGTTCCACCATGAGACCTCAAGGAATCACAGAGGAGCAAATCAAGCTATGGGCCTTCCCTTTTTCATTAAATGGAGCAACAAAGGATTGGCTATATTACCTGCAGCCGCCCACCATCATAAGTTGGAATGACATGAAGAGGTGCTTCCTTGAAAAGTTTTTCCCTGCCTCTAGATCTGCTACCATCAGGAAAGATATACGTGACATAAGGCAAAACAGTGGAGAGACACTACATGAGTACTGGGAGAGATTCAAGAAACTCTATGGAAGCTGCCCCCATCATCAAATCAGTGACCAGTTGCTCATCCAGTATTTCTACGAAGGACTTCTTCCTATGGATCAAGGCTATGTGGATGCTGCTTCTAGAGGTGCCTTAGTGGACAAGACCCCTGCAGCTGCAAGAGATTTAATATCCAAAATGTCAAACAATGCACAACAATTTGGCACAAGGATGATCACCCCAGCTAGAGGAGTAAATAAGGTGCAGATGGCAGATCAACAGAGGGTGGAGACTCGTTTGAAGGAACTGACCTCCTTGGTTAGACAGCTAGCAATGGGGCACACACCGGTTCAAGCTTATGCGAAGCTATGTGGAATTTGTTCCCTGTCTAGTCATCCAACAGATCAGTGCCCTACTCTCCAAGATAACATTGAAGTAGTGGCTGGAGTATTTCTTGGCAGACCTTACCAGCAGCGCAGATATGACCCCCACTCCTCCACCTACAACCCTGGCTGGAGAGATCACCCTAATTTAAGGTATGGAGGCAATTCTGGCCAACCTTACCAGCAGCAGCAACAACAAACATACCAGCCACAACAGCCTAAGTACAATGCAGGTTCAAGCAACCAGCAGTTCCAAGCACTAATGAAGCAGCCTGTGCAGCCAGTTAACAAGCCAGACCCGAGCCTGGAAGACTTAGTGAAGCAATTGGCAAGCAGCAACATCCAATTCTAACAGAGGACTGAGACTAGCATTCAGAGCTTAGAGACTCAGATAGGTCAACTTGCAAGCACCATTAGTGAGCTGAAGTCTCAAGGTTCTTGCAGTTTACCTTCTCAGACAGTCACCAATCCAAGAGGCAATGTGAGTGCCATAACACTGCGCAGTGGTAAAGAAGTGAGAGCTCCAGAACCTAGCTTGCCTTCTACGGTTCAAAATTTTGTTCAAGAAAAAAATTTAGACCCTGTAACCCCTAAAGCTATCCCAAAACAACAGCCAATCCACCTTCAGGATCAGGCAGAGAGCTCTACCCCCAATATTCCTCACCCCTTTCCAAATAGAGTTACACAGTCCAAGAAAATTGCTGAGCATGAGCTAGATAAAAAGATCATGGATACTTTCAGGAAGGTAGAAGTCAATATACCTCTCCTAGAAGCAATTAAACAGATTCCCAAGTATGCAAGATTTCTGAATGATTTGTGTACCCACAAGAGAAGACTGAAGGGCAATGAGAAAGTGAGCATGAGCATAAATGTGTCAGCAATGATCCAGCCTAACCTGCCATCAAAGTGCACTGATCCTAGAACGTTTTTATTCCTTGCACTATTGGAGACAAGCAGTTTACAAATGCCATGCTAGATCTAGGTGCTTCAATCAACGTGATGCCCAAGTCCATATATTCATCATTGCAGATTGGAGAACTGAAGCCCACTGGAGTTGTCATTCAGCTTGCTAATAGAAGCACAACATATCCTGCAGGCCTTCTTGAGGATGTTTTGTTTAGGGTAAATGATTTAATTTTTTCAGCTGATTTTTATGTGTTAAATATGGAGGATGAGTCTATGTCTAGACATGCCCCTTTGATCTTGGGTAGACCCTTCCTTAAAACTGCTAAGACCATAATTGATGTGCATGCTGGTACCCTTTCCATGGAATTTGGTGATACTGTAATTCGCTTTAATTTATATGATGCCATGAAACACCCTCTAGAAGAGCATTCAGTGATCCAAATAGATGTCATAGACCTGCTAGTTGATGATGTGCATGCTGAATTAGTAGCTAAATTTCCTGATATTGTAGGTTTGCTTGATACTTTAGAGTGTTCTACATGTGCTAATTGTGATGAGAATTGTGCTGCCTGTTCTGAAATTTCTGCATATATGGGATATGATAAGACTCTTTTGGAGCATAGTGCAGAGCTTGCAGGTGTTTCTGAGCTTCACATAGTAGACTTGGTTTCTCCAACCAAGCTAGTTCCCTCTGTGCAGCAGCCACCCATTCTTGAGCTAAAACCGTTACCTGACCATCTCAAGTATGCTTTCCTAGAAGCAGAAGAGAAGCTGCTAGTCATCATAGCCAACAATCTGCAACCTGAACAGGAAGAGAGGTTTTTGCAGATTCTGAAGTAGCGGAAGACAGCCATTGGATGGACACTCGCAGACATTCCTGGCATTAGCCTCTCCACCTACATGCATAGGATTTTATTGGAGGAAGAAGCTAAACCAGTGAGGCAGCCCCAAAGGCGACTTAACCCGTTGATTCTGGATGTGGTCAAGAAAGAAGTGAGCAAGCTGTTGTCAGTCGGCATTATCTACCCCATCTCAGATAGCAAATGGGTGAGTCCAGTTCAAGTGGTTCCAAAGAAGAATGGCATAACTGTGGTAGCCAATGAGAAGAACGAGTTGATCCCCACCAGAGTGTAGAACAGCTGGCGCGTCTGCAATGATTATAGAAGACTCAACCAGGCGACAAGGAAAGATCACTTCCCTCTGCCCTTTATTGATCAGATGTTAGAGAGACTGGCAGGGAAGTCCCATTACTACTTCCTGGATGGCTTCTCAGGCTACTTCCAGATTCACATAGCCTCGAAGGATCAGGAGAAGACGACTTTCACCTGCCCCTTCGGCACATTTGCATATAGGAGGATGCCCTTCGGCCTGTGTAATGCTCCTGGTACATTCCAGCGGTGTATGGTGAGCATATTTTCTGATTTTTTAGAACACTGCATGGAAGTATTCATGGATGACTTTACAGTATATGGCTCCTCTTTTGATGTATGTTTAGATAGTCTTGCTAGAGTACTTGATAGATGCATTGAGACTAACCTTGTTCTTAATTTTGAGAAATGTCACTTCATAGTAGAACAAGGCATAGTTTTAGGGCATGTAATTTCTAGCAAAGGCATTGAAGTAGATAAGGCTAAGATAGATGTTATTGCCTCTTTACCTTACCCCACTTGTGTGCAAGAAGTGTGTTCCTTTCTTGGTCATGCAGGGTTTTACAGACGATTCATCCAGGACTTCAGCAAGATTGTCTTGCCATTCTCTAAGCTTCTCCAGAAAGAAATGGATTTCGACTTTGATAAGCAGTGCAGAGTAGCCTTTGATCAGCTGAAGTAGAGCCTTACCTCCCCTCCTATCATGCAGCCACCTAACTGGGAGTTTCCCTTCGAGCTTATGTACGATGCATCAAACTTTGCAGTAGGCGCTGTCCTTGCACAGCAAGTGGACAAGCTGTCCCACGTGATTTATTATGCCTCTCGCACTTTGGATGCTGCCCAAGCAAATTACACCATTACTGAGAAAGAGCTCCTTGCTATTGTGTTTGCTTTAGATAAATTCCATTCATATTTGCTTAATTCTAAAGTCATTGCTTTCTCTGATCACGCAGCTTTAAAGTACTTGCTCAAGAAGCCGGATACGAAGTCTAGGCTCATTAGGTGGATGCTGCTCTTGCAAGAATTCGACCTTGAGATCAGAGACAAGAGTGGAGCTGAGAACTTGGTAGCAGATCACCTGAGTTGGATACCACTGACTTTGGACAGCCTTCCCATCAAAGAGACCTTCCCGGATGAGCAGCTTTATCAGCTGCAAGGTACATATCCTTGGTATACTGACTTGGTAAACTACTTAGTTGCTTCTGAGTTACCTGCTTATTTTAAGAAGCATCAAGTAGATAAGCTTAAAAGTGAATCCAAACATTATGTGTGGGATGACCCCTACTTGTGGAGACTGTGTAGTAACCAAGTAATTAGGAGGTGTGTGCCTGGACATGAGTCTGAGTCTATGTTGCAGTTTTGTCATACTTCTGCATGTGGTGGTCATTTTGGACTTCAGCGCACTGCTCGTAAAGTTTTAGATTCTGGACTCTATTGGCCTACCCTATTTCATGATTTATACAGTTTTTGTAAGAATTGTGCCCAATGCCAATGAATAGGTAATATTTCCCGTAGGAATGAGATACCTCAACAGCCTTTTCTGTTTTGTGAGATATTTGATGTTTGGGGCATCGATTTCATGGGTCCTTTCCTTACTTCTTTTGGTTTTGTGTATATTCTTTTAGCTGTGGACTATGTTTCTAAATGGGTAGAAGTCAAGGCCACCCGGACTGATGATTCTCGTGTTGTCTTAGATTTTGTCAGGACTCACATTTTCTGCAGGTTCAGCGTTCCAAGAGCCATCATCAGTGACCAAGGTTCTCACTTCTGCAATAGGCACATGGCTGCTTTGTTGAGAAAGTATGGTGTTGTGCGCAAGGTGTCAACCCCTTACCATCCACAGACCAATGGGCAAGCAGAAGTGTCAAATAAGGAGATCAAGCAAATTTTAGAGAAGAATGTCCAACCCAACAGAAAAGACTGGAGCCTGCGGTTGGATGATGCTTTGTGGGCTTATCGGACTGCCTACAAGACCCCTATAGGCATGTCGCCTTACAGGCTAGTCTTTGGCAAGGCATGTCACCTTCCAGTAGAGATCGAGCATAAGGTGTACTGGGCTGTGAAGCAGTGTAATCTTGATTTAGCCCAAGCCGGATCACAGAGGAAGCTCCACCTGTAGGAACTTGATGAAATCCGGTTGGAGGCTTATGAGAATTCCAGAATCTACAAAGAAAAGACCAAGGCTGTCCATGACAAGATGTTGGTGAGAAAAGAGTTCCACATTGGTCAAAAAGTGTTGCTCTACAACTCCCATCTCAAGCTAATGCCCGGCAAGCTTCGTTCTCAATGGATGAGTCCTTTTGTGGTGACTCATGTCTTTCCTTATGGTGCAATTGAGATCAAGAATGAGGCAACCAACCAGACCTTCCCAGTGAACGGACATCGGCTGAAACCTTTCTATAAGGGTTTTCAAGAGCAAGTGGTGGAGGAGGTGCACTTGTCTGCTGCCCTCTATAAGACTTAAACCCATAGGCTGTTTTCTTTCCCCTTCTCTTTTATTTTTAGTGTCTTGCTTTTACTGTTTGCTTTGGGCTTTGCATTGAGGACATTGCAAAAATTTAAGTGTGGGGGAGAGATTAGCCTGCTGTGTGTGTTTTTATGCTTTATGTTTTTCTATTTTTCAGTTTCAGTTTCTGTTTTACTTGTTGTTTTTACTGTTTTCTATTTTTCAGTTTAGATTTTTAGTGTTATGTTTTCTGTTTTAGGCTTAGTTTTCTGTTTTATGTGTTTTTAAATTTTTCTGGTTCTTTCCAATCAATTTAAGAGTTGTGAAGAGAGTGATTTGAAGCAATTTTGATTCTAGAGTTGCTACAACATGAGTGGACAATAATCTTGCTTCTTGAATTCAAGTGATATGGCAACAAAATTTGATTTGGATGAGTTAATTCTTAGTAGTCTTATAAGCTGTGAGGATTTGAGTCATATGTCAAGATTCTTTCTTGTGTGTTTTCATCTATCATTTTGACACTCTAGAACTTGTTATGTTTCTTAGTTGAGGTTACATTTGCACATGCATGCTTAAAAGTGATTAAGGCATTCCTTTCTTTGAGAAGCTACTTGACAAAATAGATCTTGATGTTATCCTTTGATTACCCCTTTTTGAGCCTAATACTCCTTTCTTTCATTTGTAGTTCATTGCAAGCCTAAGTGTAAAACCATGTCCTACCTAACCCTTAGAAATTGAAGAGCATTGCATTGAATAAAAAGGGAGTAAATTCTTACAAAAACAAAGCATCAAGTTGTGGCTGAATTGTTAAGTGTTATGCTTCTAAAAGAAGAAAAATGAAAAAAAAAAAAATATAGCTGCAGAAAAAGAATAAAGTTGTTTTGGGAAAAGAAAAAAAAAATTAGTTGAAGCCCAAAGTCAAGATGCATAAAGTACTTGAATTTCTCCATTATTAGATGCTCTTTATGATTCCTTGGGTGCTTTAGCCATTTTTCCATATTATTGCCATCCCTTTACCTTTCCCCATTACAACCCTTTAAAAGTCCTTTTGATTTATGTTATGCTGTGACATAGGTAGTGGAGATTGAGAATATGAACAAGCTTATGGTAGTGTGATTTTTGATAGGATGATTTGAGAGAAACACTTACCTTAGACACATGAGGGAATTGAGAACATTGATTTATCTTGTGAGAGACTATTTACTTTGACTCATTCCTATTAAATGAAATTGCCATGTTGTGTGTTCTCTAGTTGACAAGAGATATTGTTCCATGAGTGTTGCTATTCTTTAAGTTTGAATTGTTTTCTTACCTTAATCTTTGCATTCTTGATTTCATTGGAGAGCTGTTTTCTTATTCCAGTTAGTTTGTTTCTTGTGATTTTTCCCAAGAGTGCAAAAAGTTAAGTGTGGGGGAATTTGATAACACATTATTTTACACTATTTGTTTCCCTTATACTTAGTTTTTTAGTGTTTGTTTCTAGTAATTTTTATAGCCTTTAGATATGTTTTGTAGATTTGGATTTGTTGGTGCTTATAGATTTGAATTGTTTAACTGTTGAATTCTAGTACTACTTACATTTTTCAGCTTATCTTTGGTTACAAATGTCCGATTGATGTGATTCTAGTTTCGTTGGAAAGCTGACAGAAAATACTACATTTCATATGAAGAGCCCAGAAGCTGATTCTCGCGTTTGGACAACTGAAATTCGTGTGCAAGCAGTCCATATTTTCTGCATCCGCCCAGCATTGACTGATTCCTTTCCTTAGGCCGCCTGCCTATTGGACCAGAGCATGTTTATTTGGGCCAACATCTGCTTATTGGGCCAGCACACATGACATTAGGGCTTGATCACGTTTTTAGCCATTAATAATTTAGAAAACTAGGTTTAATTTGTAATTAGGAAACCTAGAGGAGGCAGCTAGCTAGTATTTATTCTCAAGTTGTTGAGGAAAATATACACAACCAGAAGAGATACGAAATTACCTTGAGCAACTGCTGCCTCCTTTGCTGAGTTCATTTTTTTCCACCTTTGCTTTGTGTTCAAGTCTTCCATGGAAGGCTAAGTTCGTTTGTAATCAATTCAAGAGGAGTCAAACTTAATAATCCAAAGTTCCTGGGCTTCAACCGGGTTTGATTTAATCTAATTTGAATTATTGTTTCTTTCTTTCTTCATGTGATTGAATGGTATTTTAATTGCATGCATGCTTTGTATGAATTTAAATCGGTTGATTAGATTCATAACAGTAATCATATTGATAATCATACTTTAAAGGTCTTTAATATATGGTTAACTTGGACAATTCGGTTCTTAAATTAATTTGGACTTAGTGATATAGAGCGGTTGCCTAGATTCTTAATTCCATGATTAATTGAATCCTGATTGGTAAATCAATAGGAATTCTAAGTGTCACTGTTAGGGGTTCCAGGTAACACTTAACCAAGAATTAAATCAGATCTAGGTTATCTTTAAGTGAACAAGGATGGATTAAGGTTTGGTTGTTTGCTTGAGTTGATTGCGTTTTCTCTTATTTGACTAAATTCTGTTTACTGCTTTCTAAACTCTTATTATTCTGCATTCAACAACAAACCCTCCTATTCTGTTCTTGCTTAAGTTCTTAGTAGATTAACTGTCTTGGTGAATCCTTGGGAGATGACACTAGTTTCATCCTATACTACAAATTAGTAGCAATTAGTAGTTTAATTTTGTACGGTTCGGCACTCGTCAAATATCCACATTGATGAGAGTATATTTATTCTTTCTTATCAAAGACATGTTAGATAAGTGTTCAGGTGTTATCATTGTTATTTTGTTATTAATAGTTCACTAAAGTGCCACTAACAATCATTCAATGATATTTGTCTTTATATAATTTTTTCAAACACACCATAATTTATTGATTTACTTATACGTATGCAGTGCTAACATTGCCTTGCCTGGACCAGCAATGGGTGATAAAAGTATAATGAGTGCTGTTAATTTTGTTTTAGACTTCACCATGGTAAATAACTCTAGATCAATATCTATTTCCAACGTGAACAAATCTTCTACAGAAGGGTATCAAGGAAAAGAATGTGAGCCCATTATTGAGATGCCTGCATCACCAAAACTTGAAAATAAAGAATTGGTAGATGAAATAGACATTGAAGATTTTTCCAAAAATGCTAGTCCTGAGGAAATATTAATTAACAATCAAGTTGAATACTGAAGAATACAACAAGAAATCATATGGTTCTTTAGATGAGGAAGACATGAACAATTCAACATCTTTAGTTGCTTTAACATCATATGCTGCAACTATTCTTGTGCCTAAATTAAAGATGGTTACTCGTTTACGAACTGAGTGACTAGCATAAGTTACTAACTTCATTCTCCTTTCTTTTTTATCTTCAGGTTTCTGATATTCATTTGTGTTACTTTTAATTTGTTGAATCTTTTCTCTATCAACTAATAAGTATGTATTTTGAAATTGAATTAATGACAATATTCACTATATATTGTAACAACCTCCTTGCATGCTATAAATTTACATTTATTTTATCCCAATTTCTTTAGCATGAGCAAAATCTTCATCTTCCCACCTGGCATTCTCTTTTTCTTTCATTCTTCTTCTCATTCCCAACAAGAACTTCATACAAAGATAACGTACACTTAGATCATTCATCAATGTTTTCATCTTTTAATTTATTTTTATATGTTCATGATAAATAAAAATTATAAAATACTACATACTTTAAACTATGCACTAAAGTCCTTCTAATTTTCTATTTTATGTAGTTATGAGCTTCCAGATTCAAGTTCTCTCCTTGAAGGGGTAAATAATTGATTTTTTTTTTTTTTTATAATGGACAAAAAGTTACTTATATTAAAACATGTTTTGTGTTTTTTGTAGTTTGAAAAGTGAGAACGTGGTGATCCTTGCAATTATCTTCTTGTCATATGGGCACCAAGTATATATAGAAAGCAAATGCTTTAGTAACACCCAGAATATATGACAAAATATTCATAAGTGGAACTTTTTTTATAATATTAGCCGAATATAAATTCTTTTCAAGTTTCAACCAAATTAATATCTCCTTATTTTTTTCTATTTTTTTTCTTTTGTAAATCAGATGAAATTAAAAATTTATGTGAGGTGGAATTTAACAATGCTGAAGAATCAAACTCCAATGATACAATGCCCGGAACTATTTTGGTGAGTAGAAATATTATTGTATTATGGCCCAAAAAAAAATTATTATATTAGTATCTTTTTACTTGCAATAACAATATTTAATATTTTATGAAACATATACCATGTCGAACAGCAATGAAAAGTAGATTTCCTCTTAATGAAACATACTTCCAAGTTAACGAGGTAAATCAATGAAATTGTTTTTTACTACCACAAATTTTAACAAGCTATTAGCAATTTTGTTAAATTTCTACAATATATTTTATATCTTGGACAGGTATTTGCTGAAGATTATTCAAGCCAACACCCAATTAATGTTTCTAGAAAATGGTTATGAGAACTAGAGAGACGAATAGCATATTTTGGAACTTCAACTTCAACAATACTATAAGGTAATTAAGAATGACATAGATTTAATTATATTGATAGCAATAGTTATAAATTTAATATTTTTTTAATTAATCAAAACAGTTTTACCGGTGGAAACAATTCACGATTGTTTTTGGGAAGTTAAGTAGCAATAATTTTAATGAGTATAAACATTAACTTAAATATAATGTCCTTCATTTGAACTTCAGCCTGTTTGGATAGCATAACTTACAGGTTATTAGAACTTTTCTACTAATATAAGTGTTTTTATGTAAAAGATAATAATGTTTGGATCAGTTTATATATTTAATTTATTAATTCTTAAAAAATTATTTTTAATTTATTTTATAAAAATATGTTTTTAAGCTTCTTAAAAAAACCTCGTGCTAAAGCTATTTTGAGGGATGACTGGCAAACTCTTTTGCAAGTTTATGGGCAATTCTATACCAAAACATCTCTCACCTTTGACGCTCTTTGTATCTCCCTCACCATCTACCTTCTATGTATCTCCCAGTTTCTTCCATCGACATTTTGAGACCTGTTCATGGCTTCTCCATCTCCATTTGTCACTTCTGCCACACCTTGCAGCAGAAACAATCACAAACACAGACACAAAGGAGGTCTACCTTGTCCAGAACATCTTCCTCGGTTGCGTCGGAGAACAGGCCTAGCTCATCTTTCGATTGCTCAATTTCTTCAAGGGATACCAGCGATATCTTTAATTTGGATCAATTCTTGGAGTACACTACGCCAATAGTTCCAGCCTAGTATTTCCCTAAGGTATTGAATTCCTAATTCTGATGGGTTTGTGCTTTTTCTTTTCTTTTTTTATTTTTTATGAGTTTTTTTTTCTTGATTATTGGCCATAATTCATTGAAGAAAAATGGAGGCTAAATTTTTCTTCTTTTCCATTTTCTTTCTTGGCTTGATATTTCAAAGATGAAATTTTACACTAGGAAGGTAGAATTAGACCCAATTAATTCAGCCTAATCAAGAATTAGGCTTTGTAATCAATATATGTTCAACAGTTTCTACTTGGTCTTAGTAGTAGCTAGTTAGGGTAATGCAATCAAAATTTATGTGTTTATCCTAGGAATCACTTTATGGTATCCCCTCAATTGAGCTAATGTTAACAACATAGTATCTTGTTTTAAGAAATCATTTACTTTGGCGTATGTTGCTGAATGTTGGTCTTCTTTGGTGGAAAATTGTGTAATTGCAATCAACAGACAAGCATGAGGAGGTGGAAAATTGGGGTTTAACAATAAACTAAAAACCCAAGATCTTAAACCCTAAAAAATTAATACTAAACCCAAAACCTTAAATTTTAAACTCTTAACCTCAGGCCAAAAATCCTAAACCCTAGACACTAATCGCTAAACCTTACGCCCTAACCTTGTCCCTAAGCCCTAAACCCTATATAGCCTTAAAGCTAAATGCTAAACCCTAAACCCTAATCGCTCAAACATAGATACTATAACCTACATTGGTTAATGATTCAATGGGAGAAGTTTTAATTTTGTCATTTTTTCATCAATGCTAGCCTAATCAAGGCTCGTCCATGCCTAATCAATCCTAATGGACAAACCTTTAATCTGCCCCTAACTTTATAATCCACCCATCCTCCTCAGTCCTAGAAAGCCCTCTTATCATGGGCCTAGCCCTCTTTCTAAACTCAAGTCTTAGGTTCAGCGGCTTTCATTGTTGTCGAACACCTGCGCTAATAAGACAAAGAACTAGGGAGTCTACCTTTTCATAACGAAAAGCTTTCAGCCCTTGAATGAATTAGTAACAACAAATTAGTCGAATGAGGGATCAACAAAAGGATAAGGAGGGGAATGGCCTATCAATTATTGGTGGACCTTCCCTTGAATTGAACCGATCATGAGTTGTTTAGGTTATGGAATTCCATCTCTAGTTGGGAGTTTCGGTTCAAAGGTATAAAATATGGTGTGGGTTTATCTCTCTAGGCCAGTTCAAGGAAAGGGTGATCGAGGGGACCCAGACTTTAGATCTCTTCTCTATGGCATGAGATTTATTTCAAATCAAGAGTGTGTTGGGGAGACTAGGGAAAGACAAATTGGATCAAGAGGTAATCCTTATGTCTCTTCTTTATCGATAGGATTCCCATCATTTGCAGTTTTTGGCGAAGGAGAGAAGACAAGGGTGAGGCATCAAACATGTTCTACCCTTAACCTCAATCCATCATTAGTAATATCAATCCACTTTTCCTATTTACTAGTACACTGCGTGCTACAACTAGTAGGTTTTGGCTTGCCCCTTTCTCATTGTTAGTAGGATAGGTTTAGAACCCTATACAAGGTGTTGCTTATTGCTCCCCTATCTCGAAAGGGGCTTATGCACTCCACACGCTGCTTACTCTACTTGTTACCATTATACAACGAAGCCAAGAATGGAATGAGGGACTTGAACCCTCAACCTTAGCCTTGGCAAGGCTATGCTCTACCATTAAGCTATTTCTGCCATTACCGAGCAATTCATATTTCACTTTATATGGACTACTTCTATTTTTTCTGCCGAACCACACTTTTAACCTTCGATCGAGCTACGAACATGAGCAGGTAGGCGGCTAGGGGGAGAGCTGGGGCTGCTTTTTCAATCAATCTTTGGCCGGTCTCGAGTCAAGCTAAGGCATCATTTCATTCTCGTAACGGGAGTGAGTGCACCGCAAAACCAAGCAAGTTACTCCTTTGCCTCGCAACAGTGGCATATGTCAAACAAGTTAAGTCATTTCTTTAGAAGGCTCCTCTTATTCTAAGATAATCCAAGCAACAGATCCGTGAGTCCTCTCGTAACCCATCGATTCTTGAGCCATTCATTCTCCTCTCTCAGTTGGCGTTTGCTAGCCACTAACGCAAGTAAGAGAACCTACATTAAATGAACTTAAAGAATTGCATGACCAAATTTCTTTCCTTGCTTATGATCATTCCTTCTAATCAAATATACCCATAATTTGTTCATGCTAAGATCGAGTAGGACACATCTAATAACTACTCACGAGATGGCAAAGCAAAAGTAATCAAGGCAACTGGCCTACTTTAGACATTAAATAGTGTCAATTTATGTTATGAGCTCCTTCTCAAGCAAGAAGAGGGCATTATAACAAAGCAAAAAGAATGCTGCATTTGAGAACATCTGTGCAGGGATATCTAAACTATTGGATTAACCACATACAAAGGAAAAAAGAGCAGTTCCTTATCTTGCATTTAAACCCTTAGACCCAAATAAGCAACTAACAGGGGATTCTAGCACATCTTAGCTCTAATAAGACAACATCTGAATCACTACTGATTAACCCTTGTTTGCTTTCTCAATGCTAGGGCGATTGCCCATGTGAGAAGGCTAATTAAAAGTCTGGTGACATAAATGCTTAAAACAAAAGATGTGCAACTTGTATAAATTATACTAATTCAATAAATGAAAAAGCATTTTTCATTAATGCATAAGATAATAGGTGTCCATTACTTTAAAAAAAAAAAAAAAAAAGTATATCAAATCCTATGCAATCCCAGACTCCTAACATGCCTTTTAAACACATATGTAGAAATAAGTTTGGTCAAAGGGTCAACAACCATTTCATGGGTGGAGATATACTTTATAACCAATTGAAGTGAAGTCGGGTGTAAATGTGTTTTTTTTTTCCTACCACAGAACTTGAGATCCTTTGCATAAGCTATTGTAGCTATGTTATCACAATAGATCACAATGGCCTTATCTATATGTCCTGGAATGTCCAAACTTTTCAGAATTTCCTTAATCATATAGCCTCCATCACTGCAACTGAGCAGACTACAAACTTTGATTCCATCATGGATAAGATTTCCTTCTTTCTTACTACACCACGTAATGGCTCCTCCGCCAAGTATAAACATGTAGCTTGAAGTGGCTTTTCATTCATTCCTATCAGTAGACCCATATGAATCACAATATCCAGTTAATTGTGATTTCCACCTTGGTAGCACAAAGCTAGTTTTTTAGTTCCGTTTGATATTGAAATTACTGTAGCTTGCTATACAACAAACCCATCAGACCAGACTATCGACTACACGTACTATACCTCCTGCATCTTTCCCCATTTATTTATAATTCATTCTACCTTTGGTACATCCCCAAGAATCCCTAGACTAAGGGGGTATGAGTTAATCTTTTACTAGATGGAAAGCTGGGGAAAAGCAGAGAATGCAAACTCAATTATCGGCCTCTCTCTCATTAGGTAATTATCGAGGTGAAAGTAGCTCTCTCAGAAGTAAGTTTCCCCACCATCTTAGTGGGACTAGTTTAATAAACTTCCATTTTAACTTCCTTAGCACAAGCACTAAGTAAGCTTTGCATCCTCTCTCTTAGTCTAACAAGTAAGCAAGTAAACTGCCAAGACTCATATTTGTTTTTGTTGTGGTAACGCCCTTCTAGAATTACATTTAACATTTCTTTATGACTTTCCCAATCAGCACCTTGGGTCAATAGCCGAGCTCCGCGACATTACTACCACAACTATCATCGTCCTGAGCCCAAAGAATGAAAATAACGGACTAAAACGAGATTTGATGTAATTGAACTTGACTGTCAGGAGAGGAGCGAAATGCCATACATAGTGAAGAAGGATAAGGGATAAGGATCAACCTCTTTCATGACCCATGGCCCTAGTGTGTCACTTGGTTAGCATTTCTAGAACAAATTAAGTAGGTAGGATTGGTTTTTTAATAGGGAAATAGGGGAGTTGGATATAGTTGAGACATGTTAATGGACGATATGGATTTTTTAGAGATGGTTAACCACTTTTTTAACCGAGAGGAAGGTCATTTAGTAGAAGCAATGGAATTTATCCACACCGATCACTTCGAAGTGCCATTCACACTTTGATTCTTGAGCAAGTTCGAGAATATTATGAGAACAGGAAAAGGGTGGCTCACCGTTCACTTTCTGAAAATGGAAGAAATCTATTCCAGTGTCCCAGAGAACATTATGTCTTGCGATATAGAAATATATGTGGAGATGGATACTAAAACCCTTTGCGGATGGGTGGAAGAGATAAAGGAGAACCATAAAACATCTGTACGATGAGTTTGCTGCTTTTTTTCATAACAGAGCCAGGAATTATAACGGCTAGCATAGAAGTCTCTCACACACAAGGAGATGTTGCTGCTGGATGTCACGGTTCTAGGACGCCATAATCCTTCTCTCTAGAACAATCGAGGGCATTGTCTTCCTTTAGCTTTCAGAGGTAAGGGCTACATCAATCACTACTTAATGAGCTATTTTTTGCCACCAATAGCACTTTGCTTGCATGCAAGGCGGCACGCTAGGTAGAGCTACTGTGCGCCGGCGAAGGAGATGCATTGCTAGTATTGGTAGTACTGGACAAGCTCTCAGGGAATAATCTTTCTTATTTCTTACTTTTTTCCCATGACTAGGAATGGGCAAATAAAAAATTTCACTACGAATTCTGGTCCTTAACATCCTGCTGCTCATGGTGTTTCACGAACAATATTGGAAATGAACTGAGAAGTGGTGGAACGTGCAGAACCACATATTAGATAACTCTAGTGCGACACAAAGCCACTGACACTGAGTCGGCTCATATGCCACTAGCTATGCCTTGCTTGCTCCCCCAACACGGTGGAGGTTTTGTAGCTCGTCATGAGCACCGAGCTAAGGGGCAGTTGAACAACTCAAGCGAACTGCTCTACCTTACTACAACATAAGGACATAAGGGATAAGGTTGTGAAGGTGGCCTCATTATCCACACCTCCTGTCAGAGGAATGGATGATCGACTAACTCGGGTCGTGGAGTGCCTGTCAAGGGCGATAGTGGATACCCTAGTGGAACGTGTAGCCTACCTACTATCTCTTTCAACTACATTTGATCCTGTAATCCATAGCCTAACAAAATGCAGCAGTGAGGGAAAACCCACCCATGCAGCTAGCGAGGACGATAGCACTACTGGATAAGACAGTCCAGTGAAAACTAGTGTTTTGAAAATCAGACCGAACCAAGCGATCAGACTGGTGCCCGATTAGGAAACCGGTTCGGTTAGTGGGTAAACCGTTTAGGCAGTTGAATCGGTAAAAATTGTTGAACCGGTACCGATTACCAGTTCGCAATAACCAAAAGGTTCAAAGATTTTATTTGAAAAAAAAAATTGCCAAAACAACGTCGTTTTTGGCTGAGGGATTTTAATTCCCAATTTCAGCTCACGCACGACAATCCATTCTCTTCTTCTCTTTTCCCCCATTCCTTCTCCACTCTCGGCCCTAATCTCCATTTAACCTCTGGCGGACACACCAGTGTTCTCCTATTTCCATCACTGGTGAGTCCCTATTTATTAGTATTTCACTAATTTGTTTTCTTGATTCAGCTTAGCCTCATGTTGTGAAAATTCGAACGCAAGTGTACGTTGTCATTTGCAAGTAATTAAAATGAGATAAATTTATCGTTCCCACGAGGACTAATGTACCAACTACCGAAAGAGGGTTAACCTTGACTTTATCTAATCAATCGATAAGGAGAGATTTTCAAGAAACAACTAAAATAGGATGAAAACAAACTTAAACTAGCAAAATAACAAACTAAACCAGTAAAATGATAGAATTATCAAGAGAGAAAAATATCTAGGGCTTTTGATTTCACCATAGCTATTCCGATTTGCTATTCCTAATTCATTAACCAAGAACAATCTTCCTAATTGCTAGCCAAGAACCCTAAATTATTTATTAGCCTTTCCCAAAGTCAAACAAAAGTATTTCTAAGTTATGAACCCACGATATTCCTATGTGAATTGCGAACAACCTAGAAATTCACTTAATTCTATGGTTCTTTTTAATTGACTACATAGGCCATAGAGGTATATTCTTATCCTACATGTAACCTATGTTCTTAATCTCTATGATCTTTAATTACAAATCACCTCCCAGTCTCATTGTAATTATCTAATCAACTAATTAGTGATCAAGCAATTAGAAACATGAAGATTTGAGAAGAAGAAGACAATTTTATAAAGGAGTTCTTGAATTAAAGAAATAGAAAATAACAAATCATCCTAGCTAGGCTACATCATAGCCCTAGAAAGGAATTTAGTTCATAGCAAAAAGGAAGAACAAGGTAAAATTAAATCTAGACATGGTTCAAAGGGAAGAAGAATAAAAACTCTGAAGAAAAGCCCCCAATCTTGTTGTGCCCTTCTCCAATCCTTGTTTTTGCTCTCCTTCTTGCCTCCAACAAGTCCAGAAAAGAATCCCCCAAATTATTCCTAAAAGTCTCTATTTATACCCCTAAGCAAAAGCCCTAAAAAAACTTAGGAAAAAGAACACGTATTCAAAAATCTGGTCACGGGCACCGCGACGCTGGAAAACGGGCACTGCAGTGCTGGGTCTCTGCCTGAAAATCCAATTTTTGCTGACTCTGGCGCTGAATTCTTGACGCTGCGGCGCTGGATCTCTAGCACTGCGGCGCTGGTCCTCTGTCCAGCATAGAATTTTGAGCACTACAGCTCTTGATTTTAAGGGCTGCAGCCCTTACTTTCTGTCCCAAATCTTCATTTCTTCATTTTAAACCATGAAACCTATAATTTAACATAACCAACCTATTAGATGACAATTAAACTCAATAAACAACCAAATAATTAAGTAAAAGATATCTAAAGAGTGGGTATGAAACTCACTCAACACCTCTTTATTCCTTATACTAGAAATTTTGATTTTAGTGACTATAACTTCATCAAAGTTAGGATTTTATGTGTGTGTTCATGTTGATTACTTCATTATATTCTTGTGTTTAACCCTTGGCCATCAATATTAGAGATTGGAAATTAACATTAATAAGAGAAAGTAGCAGTGGTCAGAAATCACAATCGAAATGAATGTGAAATCCTCAAGCTCTGCATTGCAATGTTAGCTTAATTGCTTATTAGAGTCCCCATTTTTATCTAGAGCCATTTGGCTTACTCGCCTTTTTTTGTTTGCATGCATATCATATGGTCACTTTTTTGCTCCACTTGCAATGCTTAATATTATTGTTAGCATCACCAAGGGGATCATCTAGGAGTATTCTCAGACGTGGTCATGATGAAGTGTGATTCCAGAGTTGAAAGTTCAAATGGGAAAATGTTTTGAAATGTGTATGAGGAGAATTAATAACTAGATGTGGCTAATTTTGCTTAGCAATACAGAAACACGATAATGTTAGGAGTTAGTTGATTAGGATATTTTGCATGAGAAGGTGTAAGAACCAATGTATATTCTATTAAGTTGAATTAAACAAAGGAAATAAGAATCCCTTGTTATGGTTGATGCATGAATGTAGAGATTCTTTTTCCTTGGTACTGCAAAAAATGATATCCTACAAATTATGATTACATAGGCTCCACGGAAGCTTTAATATGAAATCAAATACATGACAAGATGTCAATATGCTAGCTGTTAGTTCCATATCCAACTTCCTTCTTCGTTGAAGCCTTCTGTCTGATCCATCCCTAATTTGGTGCTAATTATGTTACTTCTAGCATAGTGATCCATTGAGCTAGCCCTTCCCTTGCTCATAGTGTTTCCCATCTTGGAAGAAATAGATAAACATAATTCATTTCTTCATCAGTGTCCTCTGAGAATCAACAAGAATCACAATTCACAAAACTAATCAATTAAGTCTCAGATATGTATTATAAACTAATATAAAGATGCTAATTAAGACTATAAAGAAAGGAAGTTCATGTAAAAAACTTTACTATTCATATCTCCAAAGAGACCTTGCTTTGAAATTATATTACTGAAGACTAATTAAACAAATTGTGCTTGTGTTTAACTTATTAATGAGATTGATTTCTAAAAAAGGATATGCCTTATGAATTATTCTATAGCACCGAAAATGGGTTCGAAATATAGTTCTCTAGGTGTTCTCTTGTTACTAGTGCATTCTCCGATTTAACAAATTGTGCTATTCTCTTGTTTAACAAATTGTGTTGTTTGCACCTAGTTTGAACTAATTTGGTATATTTAGTGCTTACTACTGTATCATTTTTTTTTCCTCTTGCTCTGTGACATTATAGCAGCAATATGGGATATCTTAGATACAATTGGTATAGGAAATAATAGTTATGAAAATGGCGAGATTGACTTAAGTGAGGCACATGCTTGGTTCAACCAAGATCCTCCTCAATTTGAGAAGAATGCATGATGGTATGACCAGTCATTTTTTGTCACATTAGTTCGCTCACCAGTCCGGTTTTTAAAACATTGGCGAAAACACCACAGGTGCAAAGCATGGTACGCTTGTGCCGAGGGAGTGCTATATATGTAGGAAAGGGAGCCTGGACGGTGGAAGAGCAAGGGGAGGCCGGGTCATTTGACAAAAATGGAAGGTTTTTCCCCTATTAGAAAAGGCCCTAAGAAGTAAAAGGGAAGTTGATGTGGTTTTTTTTTTTTTTACCGGCAAGTGTACCGGGCCACACAAGTAATATAATGATGAGTAGAGTATCGTTCCCACGAGGATTAAGGCTAGCAACTACCAATTTCACCAATAAAGATTCTATTTGGAAAGATCAATGGTTTGAGAATGGTTGATTAACTAAAGCTAGAGAATAAAGCAAGAACAATTTAATAACAATTAAACTAAGAAATTAACAATGAACAAAAGAAGGTTAGGGGTTGATTTCACTCGAATTTGACTCCGGTTATTTCTTAGACAAAATAACCTTTGAATCACTGAAGAATAAGTTATTCTAAATACAACTCCTTTGTTGTTGGCCAATTTCCCTAATTTGATTGAACCCAATCCCTTGGAGAAACAATCCTACCTATCTCAATTAATTGCCCAATTATTTGGTACAATACACTTGTCTAGGTGATTAACCTCTAGGAAATTAATTCAAGACCGCATAAACTAAGTTATCTATTCCTATATTAACTTGATTTATGGTAGAGATTACAATAACATACCCATATCTTACTATCCCTAGCATCAACATGTGCCAATAAATCATTCAAATGGTGGCCAAACATTCAAAAACATTAAGAACGGTAAAATCTACTCGAACAAATAGATTTGCATCAAAATAACATTATTCAACAACAAAGCTTCATCAAAATCCGAGCTAAATCAATCCCCTAACTAAGAGAGTTTAGCTACACATATTTAAACCAGAAAAACAGAGAAATAAAGTCAAGATGGAATCAGAAAAACTCATTCTCATGAATTCTTTCAAAGGGTTGATCTTCTATCTTGCTCTTCTTCAACCCCTTCGGGTTGGGCTGCCACCTCTGGCTCTGAATCGTGCCTCTTGATGTCCAAAAGATGGAGCTCCCTTTTTTCCCCTTTTAGATGCATATAAATACAATTCTAAATCTAGGGTTTAACCTTCAGAAGCTCGAACACGGCCTAGACACGGCCATGTTCACTTATGGTGGCTGGGCATGTTCTTAAGATGCTCTCTGGACTGCCAACACAGCCTAAAACACGGCCGTGTTCATTAGTGAGCTGAGGCAGGCATTCTGGAGCTACAACACGGGCATGGACATGGCCGTGTCTAGGCCGTGTCCCCTATATAGACTTCAATTGCTTTTGATTCCTCTGCCTCTTAGGATTAATTAGCCACCGAAATCACTTAATTTGGACTTAAGATGAGTAAGTTGTGCCCAAATCTCTTCATAAAGGTCTAGACCCGATTCCAAGATATCGGTTCTAATTTCTGGGTTAAATTTGACCCACTGAATGTTCGAATTAGCCTTGGAGGTCTGAATGAAAGTTGTAGATAATCCTCTCAGCTTTCCTACAAGGTAAAATTCAACATTTTTAGACATCCAGAACTAAAACTATACCCGAAATAAAGAAACAGTGTCAAAAATCTGATAACACAAATATTGGGGTTAAGTACCATGTTTAAAGCAAATTATGCTCAAATCTAAGTAAGAATCCATTGATAAAACATGGAACTTAACGACATAAAAAGCACATATCAGAAGTGCATTAATTCTTGGAAAAAGAGGGAGTGAGTCCTCTTTCTATGGTCGAGTTGTTATGCTCCTATATAAAAAATGAAAAAAAAAAGTTAATTCAATGAATAGATAGAGTTAACAGTACGATAGATATCGCTACCTATTAGCTTCCAAGGTTGAGCAGTCACAATTTATGAATGAATGTTAGGATGGGCGACCTCGAATGGCGTGTGGCGCATGCAAAGAGACTTGCACGTATGATTTTTTGGGGGATCTAGTCAGAAGACTGGTGGAAGCCCACCAAACTAGAAGGAATGGAAAATTAATAGAATACAAAACTTATCTTCAAGCTTTACCTTATTATGATCGTTCAGAGGGCGATCACATAATCACTGAATGAAGTCCTTCATTCTTTCGGAGGTGCTGAGGGGTCAAGCGAGGGAGAGATGACTAAGTGACATATGGAATATGGTAATGACAACATCATGTCATAGAAGGAGACAATAGGCAGAGTCAATGATCCATTAAGAATGACATATATACAACTACATCCCCGAGCGGAAGTCAAACGAACGCGTGAATGCAAGATGCCAACGGAATGATCGGCCAGAAAAAGGCTAGAGCTGCTTCCTTGTGTGTCGAAGAAATAAAGTGAGTGTATCGAAACAGAACGAGAATTGGGTCGATTCATTCTATGCAAAGCATAACTACACACTTAAGCGATCCTTGCCATCTTTGTCCAGAGATAGGAGCATTCAACGAACCAGTGAACTACATTTGCTTCTAGATAGTTGAGTAAACTCCACTAGGGTCAAAAAAATAACAGACGAAGCTTTACTTAGATAGGGCTTTGATTTTATTGGTATTGATTTTTTCTTAGTGATTGGAAAAAAAGCCTCTTGTGTGTGTTACAAAAAGGGAAGGCAGAGGTAGTACTTCGAATGGCAAAGCAGCTGAGCTGATATGGATTTCTAACACTTCAGGAAACTAATTGAGATAGATGACAACACCTTTTTCCTCTCTTCCTTACCGAAGGGCAATCTTCACTTATGGCCTTCACCTCCCACCTGGCCCTGAAATAAAACCAAGCCCCCTTACTTTAACAAGTAAGCAAGTAAACTACCTTCTGATTCATTCATTTCTGTATGCAAAGGGGATCGAGAGCTAAGCTCCCCTTCTATTGCATAACCTAAAAAAGCTATAAGCAAAGTAACAATTGGGCACTCCGCCCGGTGACTAGGAAATAAATTAGTTTGTGCTTTTTTTGAAATGATGAGGTCACCAAGTGGGAAGTAAGGCTCCTATTGAAACATTTTCCCTCCACCAGCTTTCAATACTAGTTGTTACATTACATTACCATTTTTCCAATATCATTGAATAACAGGGCCTAGGGCTAAGGTAACTCAAGTGGGAGAGCCATGTTATGGGTGACCTTATTGCACGGTTCAAAGAGCACTTGTGTATGTGATGCAAGTGAATGTCTACAAAAAAGCTGTATCTAGGATGAGTTCTTCATTTTGTCATCAACCGTATCTATGTTTCTACGATGGCCCAAGAACACGCTCATTCTTCAGCCGTAGAAAGACTTTTGAATTGTGAGGTACCATTACGAGCTCAATATAGACAACTGTTATTCCATGAAATAACTCAAATTTCAAACAATTCACTTGCTTTAACCATTCATGCTATGGATGTGAGAACGTCAATTTAGTCCCTGTGGGCTTCTGAGGAGCGGGAGAAATTGTTAGAATTCTATGAAAGAGTCTCGGGAGCCAAGATGCTCCCAGTTTCATACGACCAATTGGAATGGCACAATATCTACCTATTGGCATATGTTGAGCTATTGTTTCCTTCAGACAACAATTTGCTTCTAGTATCGACAAATTAGAAGAGATATCAATTGGCAACCATATTTGGAAACAACGATTAGTGGATATTTGTATTGTCACTGCACAGTTATGCGACATGAAGACATTGATAGCAATATGGGGGGGGGGGGGGGGGNGAGTTCCCATCAAGCAACAACATTTTTGCTTGACCTTACATAAACATGCATATTATGTCAATGAAGACTTGATGAAGCCTTACTCTAACAAGTAAGCAAGGAAACTACCTTAGACCTTACGTTAGAAGAGCAAAAGGCCCAGGACTAGGGTGAGTTGAGGGAGGACAACATAAGTGAGCAAATGTGTGTAAGCCAGCCAAACATGATTGTTCTAGGCAGGGCGGGCCACCCACCTTCGAATGGTGTTGGTCTTACGGATCGTGAACGAATTTGCCTCTAGCCTCTAGGCCCGTCAAAATTGCATGAGTTCACCAAGGTGGAACACGATTCGCCAAAATCGACATAGGTTAGGTGCTATTGATAGAACATGGTAAGCCTATCTTTCACCATATGGAAGTGATGTGGGCACTTAGAGATGTGGGTAGAGGAAGTGATAGGAATCTAGACAAAAAAACTCCAAGTGCTCCATGTGATCCTTTGCACATTCGTGGAGGTTCGATTACCCGAGCTCGAGCCAAGAAGATTTGAGATAGTTTGAAAGGCCTCATAACTGAGGTTTGGACCCAAGATTCAAGTCAAGAAGCAAAGAATCCACAAGAGAAGACTATGTGCATGATTTGGGCTTCAAATGAATTAACTGGTGAAATTAGAGCATTGACCAACGTCCCAACGCCCTAAGGAGCGCGTCCCAGTGCTCAAAGACTTTTGGCTCTGTCCAACTAGCGTCCCAACGCCTAAGGGTTTTTGGCTTCCGCATGATTTTGTGCTTTCATTCTTTTGGGCTCCAAATGTGTATTTTTTTAGGCCTATTTTATGTCTAATAAAATATATGTTATTCCTTTTTAGGTATAGTGGGTTTTTTTGTTGGACTTGGGTTTTACCCAATTAGAAATATGGTTTGCTTATTTAGTTTTAAAGGGAGCTGACCCCTTTATGGCAGGTAATGAATTGATTATTGAGTAAAGTTAAGAGTTTTCTCCTTCTTGGTTCTTTGAAAGAACTTTTAGATCTTATTAGGAACCCTAGGTTCTTGTGGTGATCGGAACTTATCAAGAACCCTCGATTCTTGTGGCGTTCAACTTAGAACTTATCACTCACCTTCTATCTTTCTCTAGCGTGGCATTCATACCCTTCCCAAGATACCTTCGGTTCCCACTTTGGTAAGCGATGGGTCGAGGTCTTCATTTTTCCGAACTTGATTTAGACAATTCAACAGGCATTAAGAATCTCCATCTTGGGTTACCCCTTAGGGATTTACATCATTTGGTATCAGAGCTCATGGTTCTAATCGAGGTTCAATTTTTGACTTTTTGATTTTGATTTTTTATTTTTGGAATTTTCATTTTTCTTTGTTTTCTTTGATGTTCTTGTTTGTTTTTCATCATTGTTCATCTTGATTCCTTCTTAATTTCTACTTTAAATTGCTTACAAATGTTTTGGGCAACTTTTCTTGAATTTCCATCTATGTCCCTGGTAACTGCCACTAAGGCTTAGTTTGGCAATTTTCCATTTCATTTCTTTTGTATTATCTTGTTGATTCCTCTAGCTCTGAGCAATTTTGAGCTGTTGTCTATCTAGTTAATGTTTTGAGCTTGGATGAAGCATGAATGAATCAATAGTATAAAAAAGAAAAAAAAAAATTGGGTATGATTAAAGAATATTCAAAGTGTTCTTGAGCATTTTTCCAGAAATTCATGCAAAAAAAAAAAAAAGTTGTTAAGTTGATTAATAGAGTGAAATTAATTGCGTCTTGAAGTTGTTTCATGCTCAATTGCATATTCTTGATTGAGTTTTCATCAAGTGTTGCTCAAATTGGATTGAAAATGATTGGAAGAAACCCAAGTTTCAGAGGGCTGGGCGTCCCAACACCAAGAAGCCAGGGTCCCAATGCTACTTCCTAAGCGTCGCTACATTGTCCTACTGTTCACCAATTTTTTCAACTTGTGTTTTTGTTTTGTTTGTTGAACTTCTAAATTCCTTTGCAAACCGAATTGCTTTCTTGTTTGCAATCTTATTTGGTGTTGTTTGCCATTAATCTTGTTCCTAATTGCTAAATCTTGATTCCTTGATTCTTCATTTTTACTTGTGCTAAACCATTTCTTGAAATTTTCTTTATGCTTGTGTCATGCTTGATCTTTCTATGTATGAGTGCTTTGTTCTGGATGTTTGTCACATTGACCTAAGATACTGATTTGCTCATTAGTTCCACAAAGAACTAAGGAAGAAAAGTAAGAGTGGAAAAAAAAAGGCAAGAGTGTGTGAGTGCATTAGAGGGTAAAAGCCAACTAGTGTGCCTAAACACTAGTGTGAGTGAGTCCAAACACGTGAGGAGTTAGTGAGGTTTCTTGCTAACACTTTTGCAGGTTTAAGACACCATAGATAGAGGAAGTGAAACGGGAGATCAATCCCTTACACTTTGGGTCATTCATCAACAATTTGAGAGACTCAACATGAAGTTTGATGAATTGAATGATAGAATGAGTCAATATGAGAATGGAAGACAAAAGGGATAGCCCCCTAGAGCTCCCGAAGTGAGGAAGAGGAATAGAAGGGAAGTTGAGGAAAGTGAAGAAGGCAATGGATCTAGTGGTTCCCAAGGCCAAAGGAATTATGATAGGCACCCTAGAGAGGGAAGAAGAGCAAAGCATTTCCGAAGACCATTATGGGTTTGATAAACATGATCAGAGGGAAAGTAGGGCAAGAAATGCATATGAAGGCCGGGATCAGAGTGATCAAAGTCATGCCCGAGACTCATATCGGTTTGATAGACGCAACAGGAGGAAAATGAGGGCAAGACAACCTCAAGTAGATCGAGATTTAAGTGGCATAAAGATGAAGATACCCACCTTCCAAGGAAGGAACGATCCAGAAGCCTACTTGGATTAGGAGAAGAAGGTGAAGCATGTATTTGATTGCTATCGCTATTTCGAAGAGAAGAAAGTGAAGCTTACAGTAGTTGAGTTCACAAATTATGCCATGATTTGGTGGGACCAACTTGTGCTCAATAAGAGGAGAAACCATGAAAGACCCATAGCTTCATGAGAGGACATGAAGGCTATCATGCGAAAGAGGTTCATCTCAAGTCACTATTACCGGGACCTTTTTCAAAAGCTACAAGGGTTGACTGAAGGTTTTAAAAGTGTAAAAGACTACCACAAAAAGATGGAAGTTGCTATGATAAAAGCCGACATAGAGGAAGATCATGAGGCTACCATGACAAAGTTCCTACATGGGTTGAATAGAGATATAGCTAATGTAGTGGAGCTACAGCACTATATGGAGTTGGAGGATATGTTGCATGTGGCTATAAAAGTAGAGAAATAATTGAAAAAGAAAGTTTCCTCAAGGTTCACTTATAGCTCTAGCAAGTTCAACTCGGGTCCATCTTCTCCTAGGAGATCGACTTGGAACAAGGATGAGGAGGTGAATACTAAGCTCATAACCGATCCCTTCAAGTCACACAAGTATGTAGGTAACACTTCCAAGGACAAAGCTGAAGCACAATTTTCAAGGAATAGGACATCAAGTGCTTCAAGTGTTTGGGAATGGGGCACATTGCTTCCCAATGCCTAAACAAGAGGGTAATGATTCTCAAGGGAGATGATGTTGTTGAAACCGAGAGTGAGTCGGATGATAACTCTTCCTTTTTCGAAGGGAGCTAATGATGGAGTAAAGCAGGTTGTTGAGGGTGAATAGTCAGTCATAAGGCAAACTCTTAACTCACAAAAGAATGAGGATGAAGTAGTGCAGCGGGACAACTTTTTCCATACTCGATGCCACATTAATGGTAAAGTTGAAAGTATGGTAATTGATTGAAAAGTTAGGACTTACCACCTTGAAACACCCTAGACCTTACAAGCTACAATGGTTGGATGAAAGTGGAAAAGTAAAGGTGAGTGAACAAATGCTAGTTTCATTCTCTATTGGGAGGTACAAGGATGAGGTCCTATGTGATGTAGCGCCTATGCAAACCGGACACATTCTTTTGGGACGTTCTTGGCAACATGACCGTCGGGTCCTACCTGATGGTTAGACCAATCGTTACTCTTTTGTCATAAATGGGAAACCTATCACTCTTGCACTAATGACTCCTAAGCAAGTGATCGATGATAAAAAGCAACTTTGAAGGGAGAATGACACAAAGAAAATGAGTGAAAATGGGAAGAACATTGTAGAGGTCGAGAGTAGTGCAGTAAGAGATGGGAAAGATGAGAAAAAGAGACAACATTTAAGTGTAAGCACAAAGCAAAGTGAGGTCAAGAGACCATTTTTCTGTTTTAACACTAACAAACTTGAACCATTGTTGTCTAGTGTTGTTTTGCCTATTTCAAAGGATGTTGAAGATGTTTTCCTAACTTGGAAAATGTGTGGAAAAAGAATGGTCTTTGAATTAGGAGAAGGAGTTCAAAGTCACCCAATTGTTCCTAAGAATTGATGGTGGAGAAGATTCAAGGTCGAATCTTTTTAAAGAATGGGAGAATAATGGGAATCTAGACAACAAGACTCCAAGTGCTCCATGTGATTCCTTGTACATTTGTGGAGGTCCGATTACCCGAGCTCAAACCAAGAAGATTCGAGAGAGTTTGGAATGTCTCATAGCTAAGGTTTGGACCCAAGATTCAAGTCAAGAAGCAAAGAATCCACAAGATAAGACAATGTGCACAATTTAGGCCTCAAATGAATTAACTGATGAAATTGGAGCATTGAAGCGTCCTAACACCCTAAGGAAGGCATCCCAGAGCCCAAAGACTTTGGCTTTATCCAATCAGCGTCCCAATGCCCAAGGGTTTTTGGCTTCTGCATGATTTTGTGCTTTCACTCTTTTAGGCTCCGAATGTGTATTTTCTTGGGCCCATTTTATGTCTAATTAAACCTATTCCATCTTTTTTTGATATTGGGTTTAGTCCAAATATTTGTGGGTTATTTTGTTGGACTTGGATTTTACCCAATTAGGAATAGGGTTTACTTGTTTAATTTTAAAGGGAGTTGACCCCCTTGTGGCAGATAATGAATTGATTATTTAGTAAAGTTGAAAATTTTCTCCTTCTTGGTTCTTTGAAAGAACTTTTAGATCTTATCAAGAACCCTAGGTTCTTATGGTGATCGAAACTTATCAAGAACTCTCAGTTCTTGTGGCGTTCACCCTAGAACTTATCGCTCGCCTTCTATCTTTCTTGAGTGTGGCATTTATACCCTTCCCCAGATACCTTCGGTTCCCGCTTTGGTAAGCAACAGGTCGAGGCCCTCATTTTTTCGAACTCGATTTAGACATTTCGACAGGCGTTAAGAATCTCCATCTTGGGTTACCCCTTAGGGATTTGCATTAAGAAGCCTAAAAAAGCAAAGGCCGAGTTGTAGGTCACGTGACTTGCACCGACTTGGTGGCTGACTAGGCTTTTTCCTTTATCAAAGCAAATTAGCTCCCGTTCTTGTTAATCCAAAAGTTGCTAGAATCGGGCGAGTAGAACGTCGAATGAAATAAGTAGTCGGCTTCTCTTTCTACAACCCTTTGATATGATAGGCCCGGCCCACCTTCCCCTTATCCTTTATGTTTGGGAGTGAGATCTACCCTAGAGCGAGTGATGGTACGGAAACGTCCTGCGCCCCCTTTACCAATAAAGGAAAGAAAGCTTCAACCAAAACCACATTCCTTTTGCGTGCAAATGTTACTAAGTGTCTGATTCCATTGGTCATAATTCCCTATTGCGACCAGGCCTTATTTGCACGTGCATGAATCAACCCAACAAACAAGGAAAATATGCCTTTTGAGATTATTTGAGCCGTATAAAGGGAAACTCTCACGTACAAATTTTGTTTTGGGAGGGGGGTTGCGGAGGAGCCTGACAAGGTCCCCTACTGACCTAGCCCAGGCCTAAGTGAAAGTGAAGTGGTGGGCCTAACCGTCCCGACCAAGGTTATGATAGGATTTGCGAAGAGTAGCACCTTAAAATGTTTATGACCAATTGGATCTTGACGCACCAGTAAGTACCAGAGGAGATGGTTATGATCGTTAATGTATCCATATTGAAGAGTTGGGACAAAGAATTAGGATCATTATGCAATGTCCCTAATGGCATGATCAAAGCCGATGATCGTAAGTTATGTCCTCCATCACAATGTCGAATGAAACTATCCAAGGAATCGTGTGCCATGTGAAACAAATTATCGTCATTCTCAATCAAGACTCAGGTTAAGCTCCGTCTTGGAACCTTGAGGGATTATGAGTAAAGCATCCCAAGGTTGGCACGAAGCATTGGGAACCCTAATTTATTTCTTTGGAGCCGTTTCTTTTCTCGTCCCCCCGCCCCGACATAGCACTTCTGATGAGGATCAAGGAAGCCCTTATATTGAAGATACAAGTGTAACTGAGACCAAGAAGGAGTTTGTGGGACCTATGACTAGGTCTAGGGCAAAGCACCTTCAAATGCATGTGGGATTGCTCATGAAGCAAGTGTGCAAGGAATGTGACATGGCTTCGGAGGACATCAAGAAAGACCAAGTGAAGTGGCTCATTTGCATCATGGCATCTTTAAGTGATCAATAGGGCCTTATGAGGGTGGTTATTTGGTTATTAGGGGTTTGTTTTATTTCCATGTGTTTTGGGCTGAATAAACTACATTACGTAGGCTTTTATTTACTTTGTCATTTGGTTAAGTCTTTGTGACATATTGCTTTGTAATACTGGGTCATGGGCTAATGTCTTTAAGGCCTATTAAGACTTGTTTTAATTTAGGTTAATTTGGATTTTTAACTTGTTTGGACTTGGGTCTGAGTTGGGGCTTGGATATCTGCCCATCTTGTGCAACCCACCCCACAAACACTAAAGGGAGCTAATCTCCTTTGTGATCAGCAATTATTGAACATTATTGAATGAACTTTGGGAATTACTCTCTTGTTCTCTCCATGGAGAGCTTAAGCTATATAAGAGGTCCTAGCATGGTATATTAAATTTTATCACTCTTTCTTTCTCATCTAAGACTCTAGAGTGTGGTGGTTCCTTCCTATCTTCACTGTTGTTCATGTTGATTGTTGGTTAATCCAAGTTAAGGAAGGTCAGTCATGCATAGCTGAACCGGGTTTCCTATCTTGTTAGCCAAAGGTCTTCATATTTTGCCATTTCAGATCTATAGTGTTTGTGGGGCGAGTTGCACAAGATGGGCGGATATCCAAGCCCCAACCCGAACCCAAGTCCAAACAAGTTAAAAATTCAAATTAACCTAAATTAAAACAAGTCTTAATAGGCCTTAAAAACATCCGCCCATGGCCCATTATTACAAAGCAATATGTCATAAAGACTCAACCAAATGACAAAGTAAATAAAAGCCTAAGTAATGTGGTTTATTCGGCCCAAAACACATAGAAATAAAACAAACCCCTAATAACCGACTAACCACCCTCATAAGGCTCTATTGATCACTTGAAGATGCCATGATGCAAGTGAGCCACTTCACTTGGTCTTTCTTGATGTCCTCCGAAGCCATGTCACATTCCTTGCACACTTGCTTCATTAGCAATCTCACATGCATTTGAAGGTGCTTTTCCCTAGACCTAGTCATAGGTCCTACAAACTCCTTCTTGGTCTCAGTTACACTTGTATCTTCAATATGAGGGCTTCCTTAATCCTCATCAACTTCGCTTCTAGTTCTTCGAAAGAATTAACTAACTTCTCCTTTCTTCATTGATCTGGGGGGAAAAGGAACTGTTTACCAATTGGGAAGCTAAATATCAAGTAAATGGCTTGATGAGGATAAATAAGTTGACACGCTAGAGTTGTCTGGTGGCACAACAAGGTGGTGCCTTATTGCATTATAGGTGAACGCGCGATAGCATTCGTGGTTGTGCTTTAGGATTCCAATGTAATGTATCCAATATCAAAATGATCTTGTTGGCAGACCACTATTGTCCCATTCTTGACTGAGTTGGAGTGCAACCATCTTATCCACTAAAAGAAAAAGACCGAGAAGCGCGGCAGCATAAGAACCACTAAACCCCTTACTCTAACAGAAGTAAGCAAGTAAACTCCCTTAGCTCAAGCACTAAGTAATCCCTAAAGAAAGGCCTTTTCATAATAATAAGGTAAGCTTCGTAACTCTAACCTAAACAAGGCATTTTTTCTTTTTCCTTTTTTAAGATTGGGTTGGTGGATTCAAGAGCCTTGTAGTAGGCTCGACCAACATCCAACGAGGAGAAGGCAACCTTTAGAAGCAAAAAGTTGGGAAACCAAGAGAAAGCTTTGCGTTTTCTTCTTCCCACCTTAAGGGTAGAAGTAGCACAAAAAGAGGGATTAGCATTATTGACCCAATGATAAACCACTAACACCTTCCTCGTTGGAGCTCCGCGCACTGGGAAAACGCTCTAGCGACGGGAAACCGACCATTAGTTACAAAGCTCCAATAAGGTATCAATTAGAGTCTATGGTTAAGGCTCTAGGTTTTATGATCTAGTTTTAGAATCTAGCATTTTGGGTTTAGTGTGTAGGGTTCACATTGTACGGTTTAAGGTTGTAGGGTTTACATTGAGGTTAATGATATATGGTTTAAAGTTTAGGGTCTAGATTTAAGTGAAAGGTAAAAGGTATGTGATTTTTGGTTTAGGGTTTATGGTTGAGAGCTTAAGGTTTTGGTTAAACCTCTAGGGTTTATGGTTTAAGATTTAGGGTTTGCTGTCTACGGTTTAGAATTTACAAATTAGGATTAAGGATTTAGTGTTAATGATTTAGGGTTTAGAGTTTAATATTTAAGATTTAAACTCTGGGATTTAGGATTTAGTGTCTAGGGTTTACGGTTCAAGGTCTAAGGTTTATAATTTATGATTTACGATTTAGGGCCAAGGTTTAGGGTTAAGGCTCTAGGCATTAGAGTTTACCAAACAAAAACTAATGCACAAGACAGATGCAATTAAATTATGCATATGATGACATCTACAGAAATTGAACTCCCAAGAGCATACAGTGCATTGAGTAGAACAAAGTAAAGCAATAATATAAGAAACATATTACATAGTAACAATTCAAGGAAAATTCATACAAGAAAATGGAAGAAAGCAATTAGTCAAGTTTTCTCTTGGTCATAGGCATGCAATCACAGGAAGAATTACTAGAAAATCTATCCACATAGCAATATAAATCGTCAATTTCACTAGAATTGAAGCTTAGCTGAGGGCTGACTGTCCCATAGATAAATAATCCTGAAAATAGTCTTGTATGCATATGATATAACCCTTACCTTAATTAAGGTTCTGCCAAATCTTTCCTTTTCCTCTAGTCTCTGATATGCACTTCATGCTCTTTTAGCTCAGGGAAAACATCAACCATCACTTTCATCACAACATTTACAAGCATGGATACATTGGGAACAAAAAAGCCTATTTAGAATAATATCTACTTACAAATTCATGTTTACTTAGGGTATTAACACTCTAGACGTCTTCTCAAATCTAACAAAGTGAAAAATTGTTTGATTAAGTATATTTAATTGGAAATTTAAAATGAACAAAAAGTTATAGAAATCCTTACAGCTCTAGGATGCCACAGAAAAGCCAACTTCCGAAAACAACCCTGTATGCCATATCAACTTTATCTACATCATCCGCTCCAATTTTCCCAAAATAGGGCCGAGCACCTACAAATAAGTTATGACAAGATTTAAATATCTGATATATTATCACCCATTTGAAATTGAAAGTGAATTGACATGTGGGAAGCAATATATTCACTGGTCAATGACCTTAAAAATATACAAAAAGAAAAGCTAATAAGACAATATTTTATCAATAAGCACTCAAAATTGTGCACGTCCTTATCATATGTAGGTTTTGGAAAATGCTACAGGAAATACTTGCCAGATAATATGTTGCATACTAATAATCATTTAGAGACTAATGAGCTAAAAATTATAAAGGAAAAAGAGAAGCATTTAACATTAGCTAGTTAGTTTTACTGTTTCTTTATGCAGATTCTCTTCAAAGTCAAAAATAAACTAATTGTGGTTAAAGAGTTGTCTAAACATGAGATAAGAAATTCCAGCTTTGATGGAATACAAAAGTTGAAGTTCATCCAACTGAAGGTTTATTCCATAGTTCTATATCAACTTTAAAAGAAAATATAATATTTTAACATTGTATGTCCTTTCTCTTCTTCTTAATCATGTGTTGGGATCTTCCCCTTCTGAAAGGAGCGATGTACCAGTAACACTAGAATAGAAGAATAAGAATTTGAGTACAATATAATTTAGGGAAGACAAATGAAAAATTTGAAGAACTTCTAATACTATCACCACTTACTAGTTGAATAGCATCAAAAATAGGCAAGGAGACATTAGTGCCATAATTGCTCATTTTGTTTTGAAGTATAGAGGTCAATCTTTCGAGGCCCATGCCTGTATGAACATGCTTTGAAGGCAGAGGTTTGAGAGATCTATCAGCCTCCCTATTGATATGTTAAAAGACAAAAATATAAGACAACAATAAGTAAAAAAAAATATTCTAGCAAGCTATTCACCCAAAAGTAATTAGCTACAGGTTTCCAATTAATAATTATTATATTAATTCATTTTATGTTAATTTTTATCAAGAAAATAGTACACATTATACATTATCTTGTGATACAAAATAATATTATTATAATTAATATTATAAAATATTATCACCATTCATAGTTATTAACTAAAAATAAAAATTATTATAAATTAATAAATAATAATGAATAAAATTATTGTTCATAAGTAGAAATTATATGTGCTTCATAATTATGTAAATTATTATGAAAATGTTGTTACTGTTAGTATATTTTATAATATTTATAATAATTTATTGAATAACCATGCAATAATGAAATTGTTGTCATAAATTATTTAATTTAATTAATAAATAAAATAAAATATATTATTATATTCCATAAGTGTTATCATAAAATATATTATATTATTATATTATTCACTTGAACATAATATTTTTCTTATCTTTTACCATATGTTAACATCATATAGAATATGTTCTTATTATGTTTGTATCCTATATTTATCCAACTCTCCTATCCTATCTTGTCCACCAAAGGAGCCTTAGAGAATCAACAAGCTAGAATCCATCATAGAACTCAGAAAACTGAACCATGTTCCAAGACAACTCACGCATCTCCAACATCAAATTTGCCCATATGAAGATGAGTTAAAGATAATTTTACCACCCAGACTTCAATAATGAAAGTTTTGCATCAGAAAGATTTGGCAAGGATCTATATATTATAAATGTCAAGTAGCTAGCCTACTAGAAGCAACTACAAAAAACTTCTAACTATAAGATTCCAAACAATCTTTCTTAGCAAAACATTTTAGTGTCAAGATTTTAAAGAATATCTAATATGACAAATGCAGGTCTCTATAGCTGAACAAATAATCCAAGACCACAATTACAATACAAATGAAAGCAAGCATAGAATGATCCATGCAGTTGCAATTATGCACCAATATATCCATGTACACATAGAAGCTAAATTCTCATACAAGAGATCAAGTAATATGATATATTGATGAAAATCTGAGAGAAATGAAAAGGAAATTACAAAGTAAATAAGAAAATAAGAAAAAAAAATTTAAAAGTAACAACTAAACACTTTTGCAGCATAATGGAGGTTTGCAAACTTACATGTGAACTACAAATCCTCCTCTGTAATTGATCATGTAAATGCTGCACAAATACAAAAGATCTATTTACATAATCTATAAAAACAATTTATAAGAGAGCATGACATTTTTTTCAAAGAGAAAAAAAAAAAAAAGAACATGAAGAGAAACCCAATCCAAAATTTTGGATATATTACACTGCATTTACACCAACAATAAGAGTAGACCTCAATCACCTATCATTTTTCCAGCAGAACAATATTCATACCTTTATGATGTTGGATATAGCAGAAGCATTCATAACACGAGGCCATAAACCATATTCAGCCAGTAACCCCAACATAGATGATATGAAGATATATCCCTTGTCCTCTGAGCCTAGATAACTGATGTATCATCAATAACAGCATTCAAAAGCGCAATAGAACAAAATGGATGGACAGTAGAGAAGCAGAGACAATTGGAGCAAATAGAATAGCACAATTTGTAAATCACATGCTAAATGAACCGTATGAGATATAGTATGAGTAATTCAAAATAGGTAAAGACACACTCACACTCCTAGATGTAGTATGATTTCATGTACCATTATTTATTTTTTAAATCATTGATTATCAAAAACCAGTGAACTGAGTACCAGGAGGCTTATACTTTCTAGTCTTGGTAGTCTACCAATTTGATATTCATTCATTCTTGCTTTATCCAAAAAAAGAACAGATATGTCATCAGAGTTAAAATTAGAAGTACAAGAAAAATATAGAAGAACTCCTTAAACCCAAAAATTAAGTTGTTCAGGGTTACCACTCAGAATACCCCTTTCATGTGAAAAAGGCCAAGAAAAACAAAGATCAAACTCTTGACCTCTTGGGCAACCAAGCTCTAGTATGATGTCAAAGAACCACTTGACCTAAGAGTTAAAGCTTTTAAGCAAGGGTCCATGAATAGTTTTTCAACTCTAACATAAAGGTATATAGGATCAATTTTGGCTTGTGAAATATGCCATGCTTTTTGCTTAAGGAAAACCATCACATTTTCAAAACAAAAAAGTCTTCTCAAGAGCAAAAGCAGATTTTCATGCATTGTTTTTAGGTCTAAATTGTTTGAGTGCTGAGCTTTGAGTTTCATTCCATTTTTTTGGCTTTAAAGGTCTAAATTGTTTTTATGCAACAAATTCATTTCAACCACTTGATGCCTATTAAAACAATTTTTACTACTAAATAAATGAAAAAAAATAAAAAAGTAAAGCAACACACAATTTCTCCTCTTCATAATGATTGGGGGCAGTTTTGAAAGGGTTATCAAATAATTCCAATAACACAAAACATTCATCATTCCATATTACATTTTCTTAAACAACTGCAAAGCAGCCCCGTAACTACAAATGTTCAAAAGATTGTAACAATCTATCAATCGAATTAAAATATTTCCAAAAGGGCAATGAAATGAATATCATAAAAAGGGAAAGTAGAAAAGTCAAAATATGATTATAATATTAAATTCACCTTTAAATCATGAGTTAGTTTTAAATTTTCTTCAAGATCACATTTTCTCCAAGCCAACTCATTTAATACAGAGTTGATGGCTTCATTTTGTTTCTTATCAATTGCCTAACCAATAAATACCACATGCAATTTTCTAAATTAACTTTGTACTTGATACAAGACAATAAGGTAACTAACACTTTCCATAAACTAGACAAACCATTCATAGTTCAGAGAATTTCCTCTCTAGTTGGTATTTCTCATTTGATAGCTGCAGTTCCTGTTGCCACAACAATTAACTGATGTCCTTGAATGTAAAAGATGTAGAGATAATTTAACACCAGTAAATATTTCATACCTTCATACAAGCAATAGCAATCTATTTGCGAAGGGAAAGGATCTCCTCTTCCAGTGCCCTAACTCATGAATAAAGCTCCTACACATAAAGTTATAATCTGATGGTAAGCTTCTTGCATCTTCAATTGAAATATCATGTGCCTGAATATATTTTGGTGTCTTCTAGCATATTTTTCTCTTATGTCAGAATTTCCTAATGCAAAATTCATGTTAAACTTTAGTACCAAAGCCTCTAGGTCCTCAATGTGATTGAAGTCATCATCTCTTTTGACATTCCTCTGAGCCAGATTTTTATCAAACTTGTGCCTATAATGGAAAAACAATGATAACAACAAATTATTACATCAGAACTTGAACATACAACAGATTGTTAGTTGCAACCTAACTTTATGCTAGTCCACATGATGGACTTCGTAACTCAAGCAAAATTATTACTTCACCCAAAAAAGTGTTTAAAAATTAAAGTTAATCGTATACACCTTTACTCGTTTTTGCATTTGTATTTTAATTTTTTTTCCCTGACATTGACCAAAATTTGAAAAGCACTAACCCTAGATTTAATCTGAATTTATTTGCATGCATTACTCATTTTCAACCAAAATTTATGGTTTCCCAAAACCTATTTCCTTTCCCATTCTCTTTTACAAAACCTGAGGTGCCCTACATGCACCCTGTGCCTTGCCAAAAGGCGTAGCTCACACAAGGCTATCCCTCTGAAATGGCACACTGTTTAGACCAAAGGCAGGGTGGCTAAGGGAAACTTCCAACTAGGTAAACATTTCAAGTTAAAACAAGGTGCTAAACTGCTATTAAGACATTGACCAAGTGGAATCTGAGAAAACCAAGGGAGTTGAATGCTTCTTGAATTAGGCAGATATGACACGGCAAAAAATTTCAACTAGCACTAGTTTTAAAAATGCCACATAAACCCAAAGCCCCATTACTTGGCTAATGGGCCACGTAAATAAACACCAAAAATAGGTGGCAGAAGTAAGACTTTCATAGAAGCTATGGGTTGGTGATAAAATTGATCAAAAATTAATTTTTAACTAATATAGCCACATGGGTCGGCAAAAAAATTGATATAAACTTAAGAAAGATTAATGAAATTCGCATCTTCAGTTAATTCAAAGGGGCAAAGAATAAGAGAATCATACCAGCATTGGCAAGGAGAAGAATGGGGTCATTGTGGGGCACAATAGGGCTCGATTTCCAATTCACATGATTCTTCTCTGCAAAGAATTTGATGTACATGTCCCTGACGTGCTTCGCCGGCTTCTCCATTTCTAGTGACTCTGCCCCTAGCATGGCGACAGAGGAGGAAGAAATTTGAAACAAACAAATTAATTGAACCTTTGATCATTTTGAATCCAAATCAGAATTAAAGTTGAAACAAACAACATAATTGTTGGAAATCCCAGAATTTAAGGGATAGTTGACCAATCATGTAAATAATTGTGTATTTATTAGGACAACTGACTAGGGACAAATAGAATCCCTTAGATTAGGCTAAGATTAAGCTAGTGCTTATCTTTAGGGGTTGATTGCTGTCATCAATCTCCTATTTATGTACAATTCGGTAGTCAATGAATCCAAGAGAGAAAAATTATTCCCAAAACTTTTCATGGTATCAGAGCAATTCCAAGCCATGGAAATTTCAAGAACAGGGAGTTCTAGTAGTGAAACCAATTTGTCCACTCTGGTTGTCTCTTCCTTTAGTGAAAACTCTTCTCTAGTCATCACAAATCATAGGCTAGATGAGAAGAATTTTCTCCATTGGTCTCAATCAGTCCTCATGGTGATTAGAGGACGGGGGAAGCTGGGTTTTATTACTGGTGAAATCAGAAAACCTAGTATTGATGATCCTAGCTATGCTGCGTGGGAGCTTAACAACTCAATTGTCATGTCTTGGCTCATCAACTCCATGGAGCCACACATTAGCCGAACCTATCTGCTGTTCAAGACAGCCAAGGCAATTTGGGATGCTATCAAAGAAACTTATTCAGACCTTGAGAATGCATCTCAAGTGTTTGAGATCAAGATGAAGTTGAAAGATATTCGGCAAGTCAATATGGATGTCACAAGCTATTACAACTCTCTAAAGGTTCTTTGGCAAGAACTAGATCTGTTCTATGAAGCTGATTGGGGAGATGTTGATGAACACCTAAAATTCAAGACACATTTGGACAAAGAGCGACTGTATGAATTTATGGCGGGTCTAAACAAAGATTTGGATGAGGTATATGGACGGATCTTGGGAAGAAGGCCCCTCCCATCAATTGGAGTAGCCTTTGCTGAAGTCAGACGTGAAGAGAACAGAAAAAAGGTGATGTTGGGAGTAGCTAAAGACCCAAACTCTGCTGAAAAATCTGCTGAAACTATTGCCTTTTATACCAAAGGCAATTTTGATTATAAAGCTTGGGGTAACAACAAACAACTGAAGTTTGGGGAACGTCCTACCTGCAGCTATTGTAAGAAGATAGGACACACCCGGGAGAAGTGTTTCCAGCTCCATGGAGGACCTCCAGGCTGGAAACCGAAAAATAAAAGAGAAGAAAAGCCCACTGAGTTTCTAGTGAACTTACACCTGAAGAAACTTGGGGAGAGGAAGAAGGCTCTAGTGTCCAACTGACCAAACCTCAGCTGGAAGCCCTCCACCGATTGCTCAGTGCCCAATCTGATACACCTACATGTACTCTAGCCCTTAAAGGTATGGCTTTCTCTATTTCTAACCCTGAATTTGAACATTCAGCTCCTTGGATATTTGATTCTGGAGCTTCATACCATATGACAGGTGATTCCTCACTTTTACTCTCTTATACACCATGCGCCTATGACTATCGGGTACGGGTAGCCAATGGGTCTCTCTCACCTGTTGCTGGTTTTGGGTCAATCAAATTAACCAAAAATCTGGTCCTTCAGTCTGTTCTTCATGTCCCAAATTTAACTTGCAACCTTGTTTCAATCAGTAAATTAACCCATGATTCCAAATGCCGAGTTAAGTTTACCCTTGACTATTGTGTTATACAGGAGCAAACTGTGGGGAAGATGATTGGCAGTGCTAGTAAGTCAGATGGTCTCTACTTCTAAAAAATAGTGGACATCCAAATAAACAAGCTCTTGCTGTAAAAGTGTCCAAATCTGATCAAATTTTGTTATGGCATCGTAGGTTAGGGCACCCTAATTTCCTGTATCTTAAGCGGATGTTTCCAACCTTATTTATCAATGAAAATTTGAATTCTCTTTCTTGTGAGGTGTGTCAATTAGCCAAGCAAACTCGAGTTCTATATAATGTTAAACCATATAATGCATCTAGACCTTTTGCCCTTGTTCATAGTGATATTTGCGGACCCTCTCAAGTTTAAAGTACTTCTGGGGCTAGGTGGTTCATTACATTTATAGATGATCATACCAGAATCTGCAGGGTATATCTCCTAAAATAAAAATCTGATTCAGCTTCTATTATAGCTCTAAACCTAATTTTAATCTCGTATAACTTTTTCTTATATGTATTTGTGACTTTCCCAGAATAAGTTATGTAACCAGTTATAAAATTAGTTTTTATGATCTGTGCATAATTCCTACTTGTTCAAACTTGCTATAGACCCTATTCATCCCCTCTAGGATGAATCATTTTACCTAAAAGTGCATGCTGATTATTGACGAAGTCTATGTTTTATGTCCTATTCACAAGAATACTGGTGTGAGTTCTGAGTAATTATCTTGAGGTGAGTGAGAAGTGTTGAAGTTTCCTTTTGCTTAATTGCTTTGTCAGGGGGACATCATAGGCCATGTATATCTTGCAATCATGCATGTCAATTGACATCATTTTTACACACTCCTAGGATAAAAAATGATTGTCACATTATGATCCAAATTTCTCATATTGCTCATAGAATATATGGATTAACATCGGTTATTTGAAATTTTGCTTTGAGTCAAGATTGTCTCTAGATTTGTATTTAAATTGCATGCTAGATTTCAAATTCCATTAGTGATTCAACCAGGAGATGCAATAACTGATTGGAAGGAAAAGAGTGATTAAATCCAAGTAAATAAATTCAAAGTAAATCAAAGGTTATGAAATTGTACTTGTCTCGCATGTAAATAAAATGCCTTATCATTGATAAGACTCTCCTAAAGTCAACATGCATTCATTTTTTTCTAGTGTAGCACTACTAGCCTTTCCTCAATCTGATATTGCTTTTTCTTTTGTGAGAAGAAAATGGTCACATTGTTTGTCACAAAAAAATTGGATGGGCTAGAGGTCAATGATCATGTGAAGGGTAAACTTGATGGGACGTGTTTTTAAAATATTATCAAATTTAGAGGATTCTAGCTTCCAGCATGGTTGGCACTAGCTTCGGCAAGAAGCTACATATGTAGACAACCTACCCTAGTATTTCATTTGTTTTTTTTCCAGAGATGTTTTATATATAGTTTTACGAAGATTTTTTTTTTTTTTTTTGTTTAAGAGATGGTAGGCACATTACAGAAATAACTTGATGGTTTAGCTTTACCAAGAATATTTTTCTAATGCCTCTGGCCTAAAAGAGAATGTCGGTATTAGTTAAATGTTTCTGAAAGAAATTGTTGTTAGTGTAGATACTTTATTTTGGCACCCTACATGCAAAAGAATTTCTTAGATGAATTTAACTTATCCAGACTTTTAAAAAGGGGAAAAAAAATAAAAAATAGCATTTGCCCCAATAGCCCTGCATTGCTCCAATCGGCCCTCCAAGCACCACTGCCCAGAAATATTATAGAATTCTCTAGGGATATGCACTCCAATGATGAATTTTAGAAATCCGTAAGAGTATAAATAGCACACCCTTCAAGTCCCCAGACACACATAAATAGAAAGAAAGAGAGACCAAGAATCAACAATGGAAGCATCTGTCAATTAAGAAGGCACCCAAGTGTGCCTATGGAGGAGAGAAGAAGGCAAAGCCCTACCGGATTATAATAAGCAGAATAGAAGCAAGGTGGATGCATTGCCGAATTAGGAGAAGGAGATTTAGAAGCAAGTTAAAATTAGCTCTGCTGGGAAAGTTATGGAGAAGCAAAAAGAAAAGGCATCAACAAATCCAATTCAAGTTCAGTTGTCCAGGTAAGTGTTCTTAACTTCTAGGAGTATGATCTAGGGTTTTCCAAATTGAAGAGGTGATATTTTCACTAATAACTATTAGATCTACGATTGAAATTTAATTATTCAATTAATAGAGCTAGATGTTCTAGTTGGATGATATGGAAAATGAGGATTCAAACTTGAAACCTCAACCTTTTTAGGAGTTCCTTAAACCAGTTGTACCATGCCTATTTGCGTGTAATTGAATGGTTAAATTAAATATGCATATTTTCCAAAATACATATGATATTTCAATAAAAATAAGAGTTGTCAATACTTCTTCTTTTTTTTTCCAAAATGCATATGATATTTCCTTTTTTCTTCCTCTTTCGAATATTTAGTACATTCTTTCACTATTTTTTGCCATACTACCTTATTTAGTAGAGAGGTTATTTAATATTATATTTACAAATTTTCTTTCTTGGATTTGCTCTTTGCTTATTTCTTTTAGTTCTTTCACATAATTATATCTAAACATGAAGAGGAAAATCACATTTTTTGTTGTTTTCTTTTCACAATGCATTCACATTTCTTTTCTTATATTTGTAAGTACAACCATAGATCCATCCACTGTATTCCCTTCTTTGCGACATCTGTCTTCCCTTCTCTTCATACTCTCCATTTGTAAGTTCACTAGAATCCAAAATGGCATGCAATGACATTGATTATTATAGAGCCACGTCTTACTTTGCTACTAAACAATCATTACACATAATAATTTGTAGCTCATGTATGTTATACCCGTGGCACTTCTATTTCCTTATCTCCTTCCACGAGTCACCGGTATGGAGAATAAAATGGCATGCAATGATGTTGATTATTATAGTGCCACATCTTATTTTGCTACTAAACAACCGTTACACATAATAATTTGTAGCTCATGCATGTCATACCCATGGTACTTCTATTTCCTTCTCTCCTTCCACGAGCCAACAGTATAGAGAATAAAAGCTCCCTCAACTTCACATTTTCCCTCAATCTCTATCTCTCTTTCACTTACTTTGGTCAACTAATCTGTGTCTTCTCTATCTCTCATTCTATGAGAGTGGCATTCTTATTTTGAGATATATAATCTCCTCTATTTCAATCCTAGTTACGGGATTTCAATGTCAACTATTGGGACTACATTGATCAAAGGATTGAAAGAGCATGGAAGATGCTTGGTTTGTGATGCAGGATCTTTGTAGGCCTATTATTGTTGGTGACCACCTCTACAATTCTTTGCTGTTTACGATGGCCATGGAGGATCTCATGTAATTTTTTTTTCACTCTTCATCTTGTCTTTTATTTCTCTTTCTCTTTCCCCAACAGATGAAGATCTTTTTATTCAATAGTGAAATTGAGATTTGCTCCAATCTTTTTTTTTTTGGTCTCTCTTTCTTATCTGAAATCCTTCAATTTTTATTTTACAAAAATTAATAGTTTTTTTTTTCTAATAATCTCCTAAAATTATAGCTTGAAGAAAGTTAACACCAACTAGAAGAAAATCTTCATTTTGTAAAAATTATAGCTTGAAGAAAGTGAACACCAACCAAAAAGAAATCTTCCTTTACTTTCCATTTTGATCCATGTAAAATTGAGTTGCATAAGGGTGCACCTTCTTCATCTTTCCTAAACCATACCTCATTCAACCCAATCTAATTTGAATATAGAAACTTCAAATTTGAGTTACCAATAATGCCTAACCATTACAATATCCTCTTTAATATATTTTCTTATTATTTATATCATGTGAATTTGGCATTTACCAACAATACCCAGCCGTTAAAAGTATCCTCTTGAGAATCCTTTATTATTCTTTAAATAATGTGAATCAAGTAATGTATTTTTTATTAATTTTGAAGAGTTTCATATCATAAAATATATCTAATAAAACATTGAAAAAATTGTGAATGATAGTTTTAGAAGTGGGGGCTCAATCTCAAGTCAACAAAATAAAAAAAGAGTTTGAAGGGAAGGAGCAAGAGAATTTGGTGCGGATGACATTACTAAAATTATTTGAAAGAGTAGATCAAATGATTCTTAGTACAAGCACGATTGGTCAAAATGTCCCTCACTGTTGGGCATTTTTGACACAAAGGTATGGCTTGAATGCTACTTGTTTCTCTAACTTAAAATTCATTGACTTGATAACAAATTTCTTCACCTACACAAAATTGGAAAAAAAGAATTAAAATATTTATTGTAATTACAAATGAAACTGAAATTCATATTTTGAAAGTTTGCTTGATAGATGATAATCACACTTTTATACAGTAATTAATCTTCATATTTAGTGTCTTAAATATCTTTTAGTGCTTAATTGAGTGGGATTGGGCTTATTTCATAAGTTTGGATTCATATTGGGCTTAATTGTTTTATTCAGCATTATTAGGGTTTTGATACTATTTCTTTATTTCTAGTATATCTTTAGTTCTGGATGTCTAAAAATTGTGAATCTTGACTTGTAGAAAAGCTAAGATGATTATCTACAACTTTCATTCAGAACTCCAAGGCCAATTCAGACGTCTAGTGGATCAAATTTGACCCAGTCAAAGCAGAGATGCTGCCACTGGAATTTGACCCGCATGCAGACTTTGGACCATAACGTGGACTGTAGGTGTCTTATGGACTTGAAACTGGTTCCATTGAAAAGCTGAGACGTAGGGATTCAATTGTTGTGAAGGCCAGTTCTCTAAATTATGTCTTTTTTATGGTCTTATTTCTTGTCGAAACCAGCTGATTACTCCAAAGACCTCTTAAGACCAAATTGGGCTTCACTCCCTCAATTCAGGCCCAATAAGGCCCAAATCAGAGCCCATTTGAAGCTGAGGTCTAAAGGTTTAAACCTAGGTTAAGGGTAATTTGGGTGTGCACTAAATTTCTAATGTTATAATTAGGTTAAAGGAGGCAATGTTTTGAGGATTCTAGCTAGATAGTTTTTAGGCAGCTTTAGTTTTCTCTCATATATTTTCTGGAGCTCTTTGATTTATGACTGCACTTCTCCATTAGAGCCTGGATTTCATGACTATGGATCCTTGTAACCAAGTTAGACTCCTGATTAAATTCAGTTTTGATTTTGAGATTATGTTCTTAATTGGATTAAACTTAATGTAATTTCTCTTATTTGAATTTCTGCCTTGCTTTAATCTTTGTATGAATTCATGGAAATCTTTGTGATTTATATGGATATTGAAGCAAGAAATAGAATTTAGATTGATCAATCTTTAATCTATGGTTAGAATTCAGAGAAGCTATGCTATGCTAATTGATGTTCGGTTTTTAGATTAATCACTAATTGCTTAGTCTTTGTGATTACAAGATTAGTGATTGTATGTGGTTAATCAAATCCTGAGTGATAACTCAGTGGGAACAATTAATCATAATTAGAGATTTCAGTTGTGATTAAACTCAATTAGTAATGCTGCATTAGGACTTAATCACTCATGTTAATCTAGGATGAATCAAACCGGTTTTTGATGGATGTCTAGCTAGATTACACTTTTAATCAACTGCATTAACCCTTGTTTAATTCTGTAATTTACTATTATAATCTTGTTTCAAAAATCCCCTGTTCTTAAACTTGAAATTATTAATTACACATTGCAGTCCTTGTGAGAGACTTCCCGGATCATGCCCTCTATTGCATTCTAATTAAGGGATTCAGTTTAATTTAATTGGATTAGCGATAATTTCGATCAATAGACCATATGAGTAACAAAGTATATATGAAGCAAGTATACTATTTTGTAAAAATAGGGAGTTTAATTACGGATCAAGGGGTTTTTTATATGTCATGCTCAATCAATATATATAGGTAATTCTTTTTGTTCTAGCAGTAGTTAAGTAACAATATGTCTCATTAGGTTTTTAACAATAACTTGCTAATTGTGGTACTTTTTAAAAAAAATGTTTATACATAAATGTATGATAAGTAGTATTCTTGTTTAGTTCTCTTTTTGCTTTAATTTGTGTGTCTACTCCATACACATTTATAATTTGAGAATCTTAGCCTTTCTGTATAAGTCTATAGAAAGAAGAACATTACCAATCAGCTTTAGAGTGTGTTTAGAATTTAAAAATTCCCAAGAGTTTTAAATTTAGGTAACCCATCTTCCTTCCTATGCTTTACCCAAACACACTCCAGCAAACTTGATATAGAGTCCATTCAAGACTTCTAGTTTATGGGATAGAATCCCGAAGAAATAAAAATAATAAAAAGGTAGAGTTTTTGCTTGCCAAGTTGTAATTAGAAAATCATGAATAACTGCTCCAGATAAGATAGTTTTAATGTAAATTTTTTTTTTATCTAATTATAAAAAGGTTTGGTGGGGTCTGTTGAATTATAAACTTGATCAAATCCATAATCAAAAGCCTAAGACCCAAATAAAGTGAAAGATATTTGGGAAATTCCTAGAATCTTCTAGTTAGTGCATGATGTTTCATCTTCAAGTCAGATAAGTTATTGAAAAACTCTCTAATGTCTCGTTATTTTTGAATCTTCTAGTTAGTGCATGATGTTTCATCTTCTAGTTAGTGCATGATGTTTCTTCTAGGAGTTTGAGAGTTTAGTTATCTTTAGTTATCAAAGCGATCTTTTGAAAGGAAAGCTATCACTATAGCATATCAAATCAAAGATATCGACGAAAGGAACACAACACCATCGGAATAAGCCTAATCTGAATATGGACGCACTGCCACTCGCCGCCGGAAGATCTCTATCCAGAAAAACAGATGAAGCTGTTGTAAAGAGAAGTTGAAACGAGACATGGCCAATGGTATGGCTTCCTTTCAAGTTCCTACACTAAGAAATGACAACTACGATAATTGGAGAATAAAAATGAAGGCTCTTTTGGGTGCACATGATGTTTGGGAAGTCGTAGAAAAGAATTATAGTGAGCTAGAGAATGAGGCTACTCTAACCCCAACTCAAAGGAAAAACTTGAAAGACACACGGAAAAGAGACAAAAAAACTATCTTTCTCATCTATCAAGCCTTAGATGATGATGACTTTGAGAAGATTTCAAGTGCAAGCTCCGCTAAGGAAGCATGGGAGAAGTTGCAAACTTCTTACAAAGGATCCAAACAAGTGAAGAGAGTTTGCCTTCAAGTGTTAAGAGGTGAATTCGAATCCCTTCAAATGAAAGCATCCGAGTCTATTTCTAATTACTTCACAAGAGTGTTGATTGTTTTCAACCAGCTGAAAAGAAATAGTGAAGAGATAGAAGATACTAGAGTAATGGAAAAGATACTCCGCTTTGTACATCCCAAATTCGGTCACATTGTTACAACGATTGAAGAAACAAAGAATTTGGAGGAAATGACAATCGAGCAACTCTAAGGATCTTTACAAGCCTATGAAGAAAAGTAAAAGAAGAAGCAAGAGACTTTCGAGCAATTCCTCAAGGTGCAACTCAAGGAGAAAGAAGAAACCTAAGGCTACGATAGAAATCAATGTGGTCAAGGAAGGGGTCAAGGCCGAGGACAAGGTAGAGGTCGAGGTCGTGGACAAGGCTAGAACAACAACAATTATAACAACAACTATGAAAAGGGAGATAGCTCACCAAGAGGTCATGGAAAAGGAAGATCAAACTCAAGGTATTCCAAATCTCAAATTCAATGTTATAATTGTCAAAAGTTTGGTCATTATGCATCAGAATGTAAGACTCCTAACAACAAAGTTGAGGACAGGACCAACTATGTAGAGGAGAAGACCGATGAAAAATGAATTCTTCTTCTAGCACAAAAGGAGAATGATGGTGGCCAAGCAAGCTCATGGTATCTTGACACTAGTGCAATCAATCACATGTATTGAAGGAAAAATATGGTCGTAGAGATAGACGAATTAGTTAGTGGGAATGTTTCATTTGGAGATGATTCTAAAATACAAGTGAAAGGAAGAGGTAACATTCTTATCCGTTTGAAAGATGGGAGACATCAATTTATTTCCAACGTTTACTATGTGCCTAACATGAAGAGTAACATATTAAGCTTAGGGAAACTCTTAGATAAAGGTTATGATATTCACATGAAGGATTATAATCTTTCAATAAGAGATGATCAGAATAATTTCATTGCTAAAGTCCCAATGACGAAGAATAGAATGTTTATGATCAATATCCAAAATGATGTTGCAAAGTGTCTGAAAGCTTGCTATAAAGGATGTCTACTTGGGAAGCAATTCAGAAAAGGCTTTCCAAAATAATCAAAATCAAAAGCCATGAAGCCACTAGAGCTCTTTCACACTGATGTGTGCGGGCCAATCAAACCAAGCTCTCTTGGTAATAGTAATTATTTCCTTACCTTTATAGATGATTTTTCAAGAAAAACATGGGTGTACTTTTTGAAGCAGAAATCAAAAGTGTTTGGAGTTTTGAAGAAGTTCAAAGCAGTTGTAGAGAAAGAAAGTGGTCGTTAGATCAAGGCAATGAGATCTTATCGAGGAGGAGAATTCACTTCCAAGGAGTTCAAGGAATTTTGCAAAGCAAATGGAATCTAACATCCTTTAACTGTTCCAAGATCCCCCTAACAAAACGGTGTTGCAGAAAGAAAGAATAGAACTATCCTCGATATGACACGAAGTATGATCAAGAGTAAGAGATTACCTAAAAAAAATTGGGAAGAAGCTGTAGATTGTGTTGTGTACCTTTTAAATCAATCACCCACCAGAAGTGTATAGGGCAAAACACCACAAGAAGCATGAAGTGGAAGAAAGCCCGTCATCTCACACCTAAGAGTTTTTGGAAGTGTAGCCCGTGTTCATGTGCCAGACAAGAAAAGAACTAAGCTGGATGATAAGAGTGAAAGTTTCATCTTCATTGGCTATGACTCAAGTTCGAAAGGGTACAAGCTGTGCAATCCGAATAACAAAAAGCTTGTGATTAGCCGAGATGTGATATTTGATGAAGAAGGAGAATGGGATTTTGGATCTCATAACAACAACTTTACTTTTGATCTTCTACCTGAAGAAGAGGAGCAAGCAAAGGAGCAACCACAAGAAGAGTCGACCACCCATCCTGCAACATCAACATCAGCTACCCTTAGAGACTCATCACCTTCATCAAGTGAAAGACTAGTGCCTCGTGAACGAAGACTTCAAGATCTCTATGAAGAAATTGAAGCTCTTGATAATCTTACACTCTATTGTTTCCTTGCTGATTGTGAACCAGTGACTTTTCAAGAAGTTGCACAGAAAAAGAAATGGAGAGATGCGATGGATGAAGAAATCAAAGCCATTGAGAAGAATAACACTTAGGAGCTAGCCACTCTTCCAAAAGGGCACAAGGCAATTGGTGTCAAATGGGTGTACAAGACAAAAAGAAATGCTAAGGGAGAGATAGAAAGACTCAAGGTGAGGCTTGTTGCGAAAGCCTATAGTCAAAAAGTTAGAATTGATTATGATGAGGTATTTGCTCCTGTTGCTCGCTTAGAAACTATAGGGCTAATTATTTCTTTAGCTGCCTAGAACAAATGGAATATCCATCAGATGGATGTAAAATCTGCCTTCCTAAATGGAATGCTTGAAGAAGAAGTCTATATTCAACAACCGGTAGGCTATGAGATCAAAGGCCAAGAAGACAAAGTTTTAAAGTTAAAGAAGGCTCTTTACGGATTAAAGCAAGCACCAAGGGCATGGAATAGTCGAATTGACAAGTATTTTCAAGATAATGGCTTCACCAAATGTCCCTACGAGCATGCTCTCTATGTCAAGATAAAAAATGGAGATATTCTAATAGTGTGTTTGTATGTGGATGATTTGATCTTCATAGGCAATAATCCAAGTTTATTTGAAGAATTCAAGAATGTGATGGCTAGGGAATTTGAAATGACCGACATGGGCTTGATGACATATTACCTCAGATTTGAAGTTAAGCAAACATAAGAAGGTATATTCATCTCCTAAGAAAGCTATGCAAGGGAGATACTTAAGAAGTTTAAGATGGAAGGTTGTAAGCCAGTAAGCACACCAGCCAGTTGTAGAGTCGAATTATCTAAGTATGATAATGGCGAAAGCATAGACCCAACAATGTTCAAAAGTTTAGTTGGAAGCTTGCGCTATCTGACATGCACAAGACTAGATATTCTTTATGTAGTTGGACTCATGAGTCGATATACGGAGAATCCAACTACCACCCATTTCAAAGAAGCTAAGAGAATCCTTCGCTATATCAAAGGTACAATTGATTTTGGCTTGTTCTATTCAAATTCTAATGATTATAAACTTGTTGGATATAGCGATAGTGATTCGGGTGGAGATATAGATGATAAAAAGAGTGCTAGTGGGTTCGTGTTCTTCATGGGAAACACAGCTTTCACATGGATGTCAAAAAAGCAACCGATTGTCACACTTTCTACTTGTGAAGCTGAGTATGTAGCTGCTACTTCATGTGTTTGTCATGCAGTTTGGTTGAGAAACCAGTTGAAGGAGTTGAACATGACACAAGGAGAGCCAACTAAGGTTTATGTTGACAACAAATTAGCCATAGCCTTAGCAAAGAATCGAGTCTTCCATGATCGATCCAAACACATTGACACTCGCTAATATTACATAAGAGAGAGCATAGCAAGAAAGGATGTGCAAGTGGAGTACATGAAGTCCTAAGATCAAATTGCATATATCTTTACCAAGCCACTGAAGAAAGAAGTTTTCGTAAGGTTGAGGAATTTACTTGGAATCACAAGATCAAGTTTAAGGGGGGGTGTTGAATTATAAACTTGATCCAATCCATAATCAAAAGCCCAAGACCCAAATAAAGTGAAAGATATTTGGGAAATTCCTAGAATCTTCTAGTTAGTGCACGATGTTTCATCTCCAAGTGATACAACTCCAGTACCGAAACTATTGTTTATTGATGAATCCCCTCAACAGCTATGTGTTGGGTTTTATAGGCCATAGCCTTTATAGGATAGCTAGTGTCCTTTAATAGATAACTATTCATTAGATAACTTATATACTGGATAACTACTCTACTGTTACTGATACCTATCTATTATTATAATGCAACTCTACTTAGACTCCTACTAGACTAGATAACTATTTCCCGCATAACTCTTATTCTATTGGTACTTCTTCAGTCAAACCAGAACTCTTACTGCTATAAACCAGAAACATCCCACGTGCATGTGCCATGCACCCCCATGCATTACTGTATGTAACGTGGGTTGGGTTTTCTAGTTCTACTGCTGGTTCTTCTATAGTTCATTGTATCATTCCCCCTCCCATCGAGTGACTCCTTGTCCTCAAGGATCAGTTCTGGAAACTTATGTCGTAACTTATGGGTTGGCTCCCAGGTGGCCTCGGTACAAGGTAACCCCGCCCATTGCACCAATGCTTCTTGGGTATGCTTCCTTCCGTGTGTAACCCATCGCTTTTGCAAGATTTTATCCGGAACTACTGCCATTTCTCCCTTGTCATCTACTGGCAATATCGCAACCACCGCTACTGGGGCATCACCAATATTTCTTTGTAGTAAGGAGACATGGAAGACTGGGTGGATACGGGCTTCTGGTGGTAGTGCCAACTTATAAGCTACCTTGCCTACGCGTGCCTCAATCTGATAAGGACCATAAAACTTGTTAGCCAACTTCTGGTATGCCCTCTTAAACACCGTCGACTGTCGAAAGGGGTATGACTTTAGATAGACCCATTCTCCTGTTTGAAACTCCACATCCCTTCGTTTCTTATTGGCTTTGAGCACCATGTGTTGCTGGGCTATTAAGAGTTGTGCTCGAAGTTTAGTTAGGACTGTATCCCTGTCTTGTAATGCTTGCTCCACTTCATTCACGCTAGTACCTCCATGTTCATATTTAATGATTTTTGGCGGCAACCTGCCATATATTACTTCAAAAGGCGTATGTTTGGTGGATTCATGGTAATTAGTATTATACCAGTATTCTGCCCATGCCAGATAACGCCCCCACTGTTTGGGGTGCTGAGATGCAAAGCATCGTAAATATTGTTCGAGGCAACGATTCACCACTTCCGTTTGGCCATCTGTTTGAGGGTGGTAAGCTATGCTAGTGTGGAGCTGCGTCCCTTGTAGGCGGAAGAATTCTTTCCAAAACTTGGATAAAAAGATGGGGTCACGGTCACTGACGATTGTTTGCGGCATGCCATGTAATTTGGCCACACCATTGATAAATAGCTCTGCCACCATTTTGGCATTAAATGGGTGTGCTAAGGCCAGGAAGTGGGCATACTTACTGAGTCTGTCTACCACCACCATAATCACGTTCTTTCCTGAGGATATGGGCAAGCCTTCCACGAAATCCATGGAGATATCATCCCACACGCGTTCCAGAATGGGTAGTGGTTGCAGCAATCCTGCTGGGCTCTGCGATAGGTTCTTATTGCATTGGCAAGTATCGCATGCAGCTACCCAACGCTTGACGGTGGTCCGTTGTCCTTCCCAGTAGAAATCGCGTTTCACCCTCTGGTATGTTTTCAATTTGCCTGCATGTCCTCCTATCTTTGAGCCATGGTACTCTGCTAGAACCTGAGTTATGAGTTCATTGGTTGGAGGCAAGACTAGACGGCCTTGGTAGAGTAATAGACCATTTTTTTGCGTGAACCCAGTGTCACTACAGTCGCCGTCTTGAAGTTGCTGGTGTAACCCTGTCAAGTATGGGTCTTGTGTATTGGCTTCTTGTAGCTCCTGTAAGATTGCAAATTGCGGGTATGTAATAGCCAATATACTTGGGGGGTCTGGGTGGCATGACAAGGCGTCGGCGGCATCATTTTCTTTTCCTGGTCTGTACTGCACTTCATAGTCGTACCCCAGTAGCTTAGCTACCCACTTTTGTTGTTCAGGTGTTGTGATCTTTTGTTCTAGCAAGTAGTTAAGACTCCTTTGATCGGTAAGAACGATGAAGTGTTGCCCGAACAAATAGGGACGCCATATACGAATTGCCTCTAACACTACCATCATTTCTTTGACATATGTTGACTTGCTTCTAGACGCCACACCCAAGGCCTTGCTTAGGAATGCCACTGGCTTTCCTTCTTGTGATAACACAGCCCCCATCCCATGGTCGCTTGCATCAGTTTCGACAGTAAAGGTTTTGGTGAAATCGGGCATGGCTAAGACTGGTGCACTACACATTAAGCTTTTAAGATGTACAAAGGCTTCCTGGGCTTCTTCTCCCCATTCGAACCCGCCCTTCTTGAGTAGTTTGGTTAGCGGAGCTGCTACCCATACGTAGTGCCGGATGAACTTTCGATAGTATCCCGTAAGACCAAGAAATCCTCGCAACTCGGTGACCGTTCGTGGGCAAGGCCATGCATGGATGGCTTCTATTTTCTCTGGGTCTACCATGACGCCATTATGTTTGATAATATGGCCTAAGTAATCCACCTCCTTTCGCCCAAACCTACATTTAGAGAGCTTAGCATAGAATTGGTGTCGTTCTAGTGTCTGTAAGACAAGCTCAAGATGGTTAATATGAGTTTCCCAAGTGGTACTATAGACTAATATGTCATCAAAGAAAACAAGGACAAACTTGCGTAAATCATGTGCAAATATGGAGTTCATAGCAAATTGGAATGTGGCAGGTGTGTTACACAAGCCAAATGGCATGACTAGGTATTCGTAGTGCCCATGATGTGTTCGAAATGCTGTTTTATATGTATCCCCGGTTTGCACCCGTATTTGGTCGTACCCAGATCGTAGATCAAGCTCGGAGAAGTACTGTGCCCCATGCAGTTCGTCTAACATGTCTTCTACTGTTGGGATGGGGAATCGGTCCTTGATAGTGACCTTGTTAAGGGCTCTATAATCGGTACAAAAGCACCAACTCCCATCCTTCTTTTGAACCAAGAGCACTGGGGATGAATATGGGCTAGTGCTGGGTTGAACTATTCCATTAGCGATCATCTCTGAGACTTGTCTTTCGATCTCATTTTTCTGGTGATATGAGTAACGGTAGGGGCGGACATTGACTGGTTGTGTTCCCTCTTTGAGTGGGATTTGGTGGTCAAACCCACGTGATGGTGGCAACTGTTTGGGTTCCATAAATACTGCTGCATACTTTTGAAGTATTGCCCCAAGCTCCGGTGCTAGTTCTCCCTCAGTGTGTTCTATTGTGGTGGTTACTTCAGGCATGGTTAGCTGTGTGTGTGATAACACATTATTTTATACTATTTGTTTCCCTTATACTTAGTCTTTTAGTGTGTGTTTCTAATGATTTTTATGGCTTTTAGACATGTTTTGTAGATTTGGACTTGTTGGTGCTTGTAGATTTTAATTGCTTAACTGTTAAATTCTGGCACTGCTTACGTTTTTCACCATATCTTTTGCTATAGATATCCGATTGATGTGATTCCAGTTTCGTTGGAAAGCTGACATAAAATTCCACATTTCATATGAAGATCCCAGAAGCTGATTCTCGCGTCTGGACAACTGAAATTCGCGTGCAAGCAGTACAGATTTTCTGCTCCGCCCAGCACTCCGCCCAACATTGACTGATTCCTTTCCTTAGGGCTGCCTATTGGACCAGAGCATGTTTATTTGGGCCAACATCTATTTTTGGGCCAGCACACATGACACTAGGGCTTGATCATGTTTTTACCATTAATAATTTAGGAAACTAGGTTTATTTTGTAATTAGGAAACCATTAGGAAACCTAGAGGAGGCAGCCAGCTAGTATATATTCTCAAGTTGTTGAGGCAAATATACACAATCAGAAGAGATACAAAATTCCTTGAGCTGCTGCTGCCTCCTTTTCTGAGTTCATTTTTTTCCCCTTTGCTTTGTGTTTAAGTCTTCCATGGAAGGCTAAGTTCGTTTGTAATCAATTCAAGAAGAGCCAAACTTGACAATCCAGAGTTCCTGTGCTTCAACTGGGTTTGATTTATTTTAATTTGAATTACTGCTTCTTCCCTTCTTCATGTGATTGAATGGTACTTTGATTCCATGAGTTGTATGAATTTAAATCGGTTGATTAGATTCATAACAGTAATCAGATTGATAATCATACTTTAAAGGTCTTTAATATATGGTTAACTTGGATAATTCGGTTATTAAATTAATCTGGATTTAGTGATATAGAGCGGTTGCCTAGAGTCTTAATTCCATGATTAATTGAATCCTGATTGGTAAATCAGTAGGAATTCTAAGTGTTATTGTTAGGGGTTCCAGGTAACACTTAACCAAGAATTAAAACAGATCTAGGTTATCTTTAGTGAACAAGGATGGATTAGAGTTTGGTTGCCTGCTTGAGTTGATTGCGTTTTCTCTTATTTGATTAAATCCTATTTACTGCTTTCTGAATTCTAATCATTCTGCATTCAACACAAACCCCCCATTTATTCTGTTATGTTCTTGCTTAAAGTCTTATTAGATTATTTGTTCTGGTGAATCATTGGGAGACGACACTGGTTGCATCCTATACTACAAATTAGTTGCAATTAGTAGTTTAATTTTGTACGGTTCGGCACCCGTCAGTGTGTAAGGCAAAGAGTGCACTAATGTGTGTCCGCTGCTTCATAATGCCATGAATAGTTTCTGTGTGTACTGCTTGTTTGGTCTGCCCTGTGATTTGATGCCGCTGCCCTTGGTTCATGAACTCCATGGTGAGTTTTCCCCAGTCACAGAGAGTGGGCCCAAGTGCTCCGAGCCACTGAATTCCTAGTACTGCATCCATACCTGCTAGTGGTAACACATATAGGCTAGTAGTGAATGAATAACCTTGTATTTGAATGTGTACCTTGTCGCATTTGCCCTTGCATTGTACCAAGGTTCCATTTGCTACCGAGACATTAAAGGTGGTGGGTGTAGTCACTGGTAACCATAGGGACTCTGCCTTGCATTGGCTAATGAAGTTGTGTGTTGACCCACTGTCAATTAAGACAGATAAGGGTTGTTCTAGGATGTAGCCAGTGACCTTAAGAGTTTATGGGTTAGTCCATCCAGAGAGAGCGTGTAAGGAGATTTCTATGTCTGCAGTTTCGTCCTGGTCCTCTTCTTCTGTTGCAAGGGGTTCATGGGCGTAGAGCATGAGGAGTTGTGGTACGATTCACCTGTGACCCACGGTGAATCGTTCGTCACAGTTAAAACATAAGTCTTTCTCTCGTCGCTGCTGCATCTCAGCCCACGTGAGTTTCTTTACCCCTGGTGGTATTTTCCTTTCTATCAGGGTGCTGGTTGTCTCATGCCCACGTTCGGTAACACGCTCGCTAATGCGCATTGGCCTGGTTCGTCGAGCATGCAAGTTGTCTCGCATTCGGGCATAGTCCACTGCCTCATGCAGTGTTTTGGGTCTTTGTATTCACACTTCACCGGCAAGTTCTTCCTTTAGTCCTCCCACGAAAGCTCCAACCAAAGCTTTCTGGGGCCAATCTTGTACTCGGTTGGCTAGTCGCTCAAACTCTCGTAGGTAGTTGCGTAAGGGGCCAGTGTGTTTAATCTGTGTGAGTGCTTCATCAAAGTCTTCAAACCCTGTGGGGCCAAATCGAGTGATTAGTTCTCGTTCAAACACTTCCCATGTCACAATCACGTTTTCTGCTGTGTACGTGTGTTGCACCCACTGTAACCATTGGTTAGCTTCTCCTTCCATGTGAAAGGAAGCCAAAGGAACTTGTTGATCATCTGGGGTTCCTTGGTATTGAAAGAACTGGCGTACCCGATGCAACCATTCCATTGGGTCTGTGCCTGCATAGCGGGGAAAATCCATCTTGATGTAGCGTGGTAGTGCATGGTTGTTCTCCGTCGTCTTACGCCGGTTAGCTACTTTGGATGACTCGTCCTCCATCTTCCCTAGCTGTGTGTGGCCGAGTAACTTGGCCAACGTGTCTTTCACTTCTCTAAATTGGTTGTTAACTTCCTTGAACTGATTGTTCATGGAAACTACCACTCCTTGCATTCCCTCATCTATTCCCTGGACCTTCTCCATCAAGCCTGCAACCTCCCCTTCCAAACGCTCAAGTCGCTCTTTTTGGGTTGCCATTTGGCTCTGATACCAAATGATACAACTCCAGTACCGAAACTATTGTTTATTGATGAATCCCCTCAACAACTATGTGTTGGGTTTTATAGGCCGTAGCCTTTATAGGATAGCTAGTGTCCTTTAATAGATAACTATTCATTAGATAACTTATATACTAGATAACTACTCTACTGTTACTGATACCTATCTATTATTATAATGCAACTCTACTTAGACTCCTATTAGACTAGATAACTATTTCCCGCATAACTCTTATTCTATTGGTACTTCTTCAGTCAAACCAGAACTCTTACTGCTATAAACCAGAAACATCCCACGTGCATGTGCCATGTACCCCCATGCATTACTGCATGTAACGTGGGTTGGGTTTTCTAGTTCTACTGCTGGTTCTTCTATAGTTCATTGTATCACCAAGTCAGATAAGTTATTTCCAAGATAGAAGACTCATTTTCAAGTCAAGTGACTAATTTTCCAAGATGGATGACTCACCTCCCAAAGCCATTTGCTTTTATTATGTAATTTATGTTTTGTAGTGTATGTTGATTGTATTCCCCTATAAATAGGGAGGCTTGTAAGTTGTTTTCATCAAGTAAGAAATCTGAGAGCATTTTTAATAACAAGCTTCTTCTTCTTCTCCTTAAGTGAGTTGTATTAGAGAGTTTGAAAGTTTAGTCGTTTTTGAGTGAGTTTCCTTCCAACAGGGTCATATGCCTGCAACAGCCTTCCTAGAAAGAAAGAAAATGGAATGTAAGCCCATAAAGTGTAGAATTGTACATTGTCTTGGGCTAAGGCAAATTTTAAGCACCAAGAGATTTATAGTCAGTCTAGAAATGTCTCCTCAAAAATGATTTTGAATGATTAGAGAAAAAATTCTAGAAATCTCTCCTCAAGAATTCTTTTGAATGATTAGAGAAGCTAGACAGTAGAATAGAGAGAAAATGTGTTTAAAATGTATTCTTCTCGAACTCTTGGTTCCTCTATTTATACAACTTACAACCTTTCCAAAAGGACATGATTATTAAAAACATGACTCTTCATCAAGAAATGACTATTCAAAGACCAAACAGAAAAATTTGTTGCCTATATTAATTCATTGTATTTTTTTTTGTATATACAGACTATGATAGAATCAATAATAGATTTCTAGAGACCAATTGTGCTGGTGAACAATATGGCATGGTGAATCATTTTCCCTTCATCTTCTTCTGGACAGGGAAGACAAGGCCGAGAACACAATCTTATCCAGCAAGGTTGCTTCACATAGTTGAAGTCTACTACTTTCTCTTAATCACTCAATCATAAATTTGAGCATTTAAACCTCATTATTGTGGCATAGAAGAGATGAAAATTTTTAAGATATGAATTTGTAAGAACCTTATGAACAAAGTGTACGACCCAGACCCAGTGCTCTTGCTATGGACTGTCATATATGAATGTTTAGAAGCAGTCTTCTTTGAGAAATAAGCTCTGAGGATTCATACCCAAGATCAAGTGTTTAAGAGGCGCCAATCTTTGCTAATTATTATCATTTTGCTCATGCAGTAGGAACTCGTAATCCCAATAAGATGTGTTCCAATAATGAAAGTAATATTTGTAAAGCAAAACATTAAGGCTAGTAATTCAATATCACAAATAAAAATGATGACTTGTGGGACTTATGTGAGACATACAAAATATATCGCTTATGTGGGACATACAAAATACAGTGCTTAGATAATCTTAATAGTTAGTTACACCTACAATATTATGATACTGAATAATTAGCCAAACATTAGACGGTTATTTGAAAATATACAAATAATTATTTGCGTGAGAAGTATAAATGGTCTCTCTTTAAATGAAGGGGTGCATCTATTGAAATAAAGACATGTATGTATTCATTTCAAATAATAAGATGTGTTCCATGTCTTTTTAATTTGAGTAGATGTATCTTATGCCTTTTCATGATGAAGAGTTGAGTTTTACTACATATAGCGAAAGCAAGAGTCTAAGATGGAATTCAGCTTTTCCCTCACTTCTCTCATTTTCTTCTTCTCTTGTTTCCCTTCCAAACATACAGTTTAATTGAATTTCTAGAGGAGGAAATTTCAAAATTGTTGTCTCCAACTAACTGGGTGCTTTAGAAACATCCCACGGGTGAATTGCCATCAAACTAGCAACAACATATGGGGCTACCTAAAGGATAGAGTTGAATGTACACGCTTTGGAAGCATAAATTTCTTATATTTTCTTTTTCTCTTTTACATACTGCTGCCATAACAATCTTAAGCTGATAATTATAAATTCAGAATCAGAAAATGCTTTCAATGTTATAAATCAAGATTAAAACATCATCTGATGAAGTTGGAATAAAACATCACCAATCATGGTTTAGCCTTCTTAATAAGATTAAATATCAAACCTTTAGTTTAATAACATTACGGCTCCTTATCAAATTCGATCCTCGTATCCCTAAGCTTTGATACCACATGGAAGCTAATTCCTAAACAACATGTTTCTATATACTAGGAATTATTAGATCACATACCTTAGTCATTAGCCATTGAAACTTAGCAAAGTCTTGAAATAAAACATAAGAAGACTGACAAGTAAAGGTGTTAGTCTAAACAATGTTTCTCACAAGTTCGAAAAAGCAGTGCGTCTAAGACTTGTCTTCCCCTCTAGTTCCAAGTCCTTTTGGTGGTATTCGTCGGGGCATACTAAAAGAAGATATTGTGTTGTAAGCTTGTGAGCATGTGATATAACATATTTGGATGAGCACCAACTTGACCAAAAGCTTAAGTTCATGAGTGTTGAGTCAATCCACATGTATTATATATCACACATCTTCCTCTTATCTATCCAATGAGGGATTTTGCTTGTTCCACATCAATTAACACCCACATCCCTCACATGTGCATATTTTTAACAATATCCTCATCACATATGATATTCATACTTCCCCTTAATGGGATTTTCATCACCTGCTTCACTTTGTAGAAGTCCATCTCCACTCTACTCATCTAAGGTTATTCATGGGAACATCATCAACTAAGATGCCCTACACTCTTTTTTCATGGAAAACCATTCCACACCTTGGAACACTTCCAAGAATACCAATATGCAATTTAGGAATACTTGAGGAGGCCCATCCACAGTCTTACTCCATGCAGGTCCATTCCAACTCTTTCTGTAATGAAAGAACATTAAACCACGTTTGGCTCTAACTTGACCATGAGTTTTGATAGTGATACCAATTGTTTGGGAAGTTGTGTTAGGCAAATACATAACCACAAGAAAGAAATATAAAACTCACACACACCACCAAAAATCAACACAAGAATTTAACATGGTTTGATCCTCTTGACCTACATCCACCATCTGTACAAGGAATGTAACAGCAAATCCACTAATAATAAGTGCAACTTTTGCACAGAGACAGTTGCAAACCATTGCACAATGAAACTTTTCCATGAATCAAGTTCGAAACAAAAAAAATTTAGGAAGTAGATATTTTGGGATTCGAATCGAAAACCTTTTTGTTAACGCAACTCAAAACCCAACTACAACAACAGGAGAATATATGTTTCATTGAGAATTAATAAATGTGGAGATCTTACCGTAATAGAAGAAAAAGTAAATAAATTTGTGATGAACTAGGTGTTCGATCAAATTGAAGAAGGAGGTGGTGGTGATTGTGGTACCTATAGACACCGTATTTTGTCTGGATATTTTTCGTGGCATAAAAAAAATGATTTCCATAAAAATGTAGCTCTTTAATTTTTTATTATTGTTTTTTATATTTGTGCATTTGTAATAAAGCAAACCCTATTGGTCCAAGTCCATACATTATCTTTACTTAGCAAATAACTAAAAAAAAAAAAAATTAAAACAAAGGAAAAGTGCTTGGGCGGTTAGATTAAAGGGCAAGATGGGAAAGTGAAAAAGATATCTAGAGAAGTCTTGGGTGCATGAGATGAAAGGAAGGAGAGGAAACCAATAGAAAAAAGGAGAAAAAAAAGGAGACCCAACGTGGGAGAGAAAGGGAGAGGGGATCGAAAAGGAAAATAGAAGAGAAACCAAAGATAGAGAGCAAGGGAGAGTGAGCAAGAGAGCTTCAGTGAGAGAGGAGAATCAATTGAGACAACCAAAAGCATAGGGCAGACCAGAAATAGAGCAAAGGAGTAGAGGAGCAGAGAAAGATAGAGACCAAGAGGAGAAGCGGGGAAAAGAAGCTTCAAGGTATATTTCTCTTATGCTTAACTCTCTTACTCTGATTTTTATTGTTGATTTTTATTGAGAATGATTGGTTTACAATGTTAATATGGACCTTCGAATTATGTGGCAATTTCTTTCGATTTATGAATTTGTTCTCCATTGGGTTCTTGCTATGGGTTTCAACCGGTTTGATGAGGGATTTTGAGTTTCTGCATGTTGGGGTTTCTATATTCTTAGTGCAAAACGTGAGTGTAAATGTTTTCTTCTAGCTGAATTTTTTTATAAGTATATTTCTCCTAGATTTCTTTGATTTTTTCTTGGTTTTGATTGGGAATATATGAGTAGCTCTCTATTCTTTGGAATTTGATAGTCTTGCTTGAGATTAGAATATTAATATTGCTATGTGCCACATTTGTTTGCCTTGGCTGGTATATTGATATAGGAACTTGGGACATTATGCAGTAGTTTGTGTTGGGGTCCGTTTGATGTGATGAGAATTTAGTTGAGCTTGTTCAGTATGTGTTTGAATGGGTATTTGAGATGGGGTTTTGGTCTTAGTTCTTTCCAGGCTTGACAGTCCTTAGCTTATTTTGAGTTCTTTGTGTGTTTTCATTTTGAGTTGGAGTTGGGAATCCTGAACTTCTGATTAGTTTTATGATGATCAAGGAAGGAGAAAGTATGTAGTTGAGCAGCATGTGATTATTGCAATGTTTCTATATGCTCATCCTATTTGTTTGATGTGTTTTGTCTTTGAAGATTATTACTGTCAGGATTTTCCAGATTTCATCTTTGAAATTGGTATGCATTAGGCTATTTTGTTGATAGTATCCATGATTTGGCTTAATGATTTGTAGTTTATTTCTTTCTCTTTGAGATGAAAAAAATATACTCTTTTACTCCTAAATTCGTTGTTGTCAAGTCTCTAGCAGTAGACATTGTTTTATTTATTTTCGGAGCTATAGAGGTCGGATTTGAGCACTTCTTATCTTGTTAGAACCATAAGATATGTGTCTCTGATGTTTAAAATTTTATAGATTTTTACCATATTTCTATTGATCCCAGTTTTCATTTCAAGTTAGCTATGTTTTCTGTGCTGTCAAGTTGTCAGACAGCTCTGGCAGTGCTTAGTCTCTCTTAATTCTTTCTGGAGCTACAGAGCTCAAAATTTAGCACTGCTTGCCTCAATAGAACTTCACGATGCGTGTCTTCAATGCGTACAATTTTCAGATTTTTTTCATGTCTCTCCTGCTCCCAGCTTCAATCTGAATATGATTGTTCATTGCTGCACTGCTGATGCTGTCATGCCTCTGGTAGTGTTCAATCTTTTGTCTCTAATTTGAGCTATATAGCTCTATTTTGCTTGATTCTTGTTTCATTAGAACTGTAGGACATGTGTCTTTAATGTGAGCAATTTTTAGAATTTTCTCATTTTTTCTACTGCTTCTTGTTCTAATTTGAATTCGGCTTTTTTGGATTATGCTTGGTAGTCTTATTTTTGGGTTCAATTTGGAATAATTATTGGGTTATTGAATTCTCCAAGTTGTGATCATTGTTTATTGGGTGTTATTTGGGATCCTTCTTGTATGTTTGAGGCATGAGATATACTTGAGATGATGATATTTAGTTGTGAATCTTTTAACTTGTATTTGGTGTTTCCTTGAGCAACTTTACATATGATTGAGGGTGATTGTGGTCGTAGGCAAGTTAGAGGGTTCTGCTCGATAAGGTTTTGCTACAAGCTAGGAGCAAGAGATTTTTATTTATCTTACTTTATTTTTTCGAATGTAATTAAAGTTCCTTTCCCCGAGACAAGTATTGTAATACCTAAAATCATACATTTGCACTGCATATAAAATATATATTTGTGTTGTGTAGTATCCGCAGGCCATATGGGAGGATAGATCGATTCTGATTCCTTTATGAAATAGCTTTGTTTATCCAACCTAGGTGAAGGTAGCGCCACCCTAGAGGGTGCTCTATACGAGAAAAGGGTGGAATAATTTAGGTCTCGATAGAGAAATCATTCATTGCACGTTTAGATTCTTTGCTTTTGGTTTTTTAGATATTCCTGTAATATATTTATTATTTTGGGATAAATAAAATACACATCTTGACCATATTATATTCGCACAATTCATTTCGGGTAACCATTCTCTGAACAGATGTTGTGGGGTGCCTAACACCTTCCTCATACACAAATTGACTCTTGAACCATCTCTGGTTCGCAGACCATTTTTTAAAAAAAATTCAAAAGGGGTTTTTCAATTGTTCTCTATTTTCTTAATACAATTGGTGGCAACTCCAAGTTTTTCTTCAAAAACAAATCTTTTTAAAAATCTGCCATCCGCATCGTGGCGACCTTCGGATACATTATGACAGTACCAGAGGGGGCAAGCAAGACGTATGAAGTTATGAAACTTCATGGTAAAGCTTGCCAAATAGCTTTTTTTCTGTTCTATGATTTTTCAATTCTATTAGTCTCCTTCTAAAAGTGTTGTAAAATCTCTAGCCTTTGTATAAGTATGATTGCTATAGGAATAAATTTTAATCTTATATTTCTAATATCATAGTGTCTTTTAAAGTATAGTTTTCGTTATGTTAATTTTTATATGAAAAGTTTAAGTCTGGTCCAATATTGTTTAAATGTTGCTGTTAAACTTTAAGTTTCCATCTGCATTAATCCATAATTGTAATTTTGTAGACCGGATAAAATTTTAAGTGATTTAAAGGCCAAAAGCAAACTCCTTGAAAGTATAGTACTAAGTTCTAGACAAATTATTTAAGGTTACATATGCATAGCTTATTGCAGAAATCAATTTTTTTTTTTTTTGGGTGGGGGCTACTGAACTCAAATGGAAGGTACTCAAGAACATATATTGTACTGAGTCAAGCTTAAATTGAAGTCATTGACTTGTGGGTGCAACATATATATATATATGTATATATATATATATATATATATATATATATGTATGTAATTTCTACTTGTATAGGTAGCTAATTTTTAGCTATGGAATGAATGGTTTCTTTGTGACTGAGTTCCTGTGTAGTTGTGTGGAATTTTTAATTCCTTGAATGTTCAAGTTTAGGGGAGACTCTATCCAATTTTTGGTCTATAGTTTAAGGTTAGGGGTTTAGGGTTTTGAGGTTTAATGATGTAGGGTTTAGAGTTTAGGTTTAGGGATTTAGGGTTTTAAAGGGTAAGGGTTTAGGTTTAAGGTTTAAGATTAGGATTTGGGGTAGGGTTTAGTGATTTAAGGGGTTTAGGGTTGTTGATTAAGGGGTTAGTGGTTTTATTGTATACATAATTTCCTTCTTAATATTTTTTTGTAAGAAAGATGTTAGACAATCGTAGGCGTTCATCTCCAACATCTGAGCCCTCCAAGAGGGACAAAGGCAAGGTTGTTGCTTGGCCTTCTCATATCGAGTCAACCTTGTCTTTATTTATGCTGACCCTAGGGTTGGTGCACACACTGTCTCCCAATGCGATGCAGGGGGGTACTAAGGAGCCCCCAACCCAGGATTACCATCATCGGCCGCTGGAGGGTCATCACATGCCAATCTGACGATTTTGGACTCACCATCGGTCGACTCTCGAGCGGCTAATGGTTGGATGTGGATATGGCGATACTGGAAGAAAGAGTAAGTTAATTCTAGGGTTTATAGTTTTTTTTTTATACTAATAACAATTTATTCTTTTTCTATAGCTTTCTTCCATTCAAGGAGCCTGTTCACTTCCTTTCGACTATCTATAAGTCGAAATATGAAGGCACGTGAACCAATTTCACCTTTGTTCCTAATGAGGTGAAGGAACTTTGGTGGACAGAGTTCAATGTAATCATTTCAACTTAATGTTTTTACTATATTTTAAACCCATTTCATTTTAATGTTTACTAATATTGATCTTCTATTTTTTAATGCAGAGGAAATTTGTTTGGGATCCGCAGTTTGAGAGCCAGATTCGTAAGATCTAGCTCTCAAAGTGTAGTGACGACATTTGCGCCTCCTTCTGAGACATCAGGAACCAGAAGATGAGGGGCAAATAGTTGTTGCCTATTGTGTTAGAGGCCCTGAGATTTAAATAGGCCTCCAAATAGTATGGGGCGGTCTTGGATTGGAATAAGAAGAACCGGTCCTTGGATCAGGGCCAGGCCTATCACAGGGGCGATTTAATCACCATCTCCGAACACAAGTAGAGGCTAGTAAGTTTTTTATTTAATAACATTGTTTAATTTTAGATATGTTTAAAAATTATGTTACTTTATGTTTACTAACGATTGAATTTTTTTGTAGACGAAAGAGTTGGGGAGAGAGCCCAATGCATCGGAGGTCTTTTGTCACCTCGAGAATAGTGCCAACATGGGTTGGGTCTATCCACGGGCTCAATCCACTTATGCAAGTATTTTTTAAGTTTTTAGGTCTTTATGTCAATTAATTATATGTATGCATTTTTGTACCAACTTTTTTTTTTTTAATCTATGCAGATTAAGTTTAATAGGCGTCATTTTGAGAGCCAGCCCCAATCTTCTTTGCCTTCTATCAATGACACTGAATTATGGCTCTATGTCGTCGGCAGAAAGAACAAGAAAGGCTGGGTTTATGGCATGGGTTTTGAGGCTGGGTTGTTAGACTCGACCCAACCACAGGGTACCTAGCCCTTCGACCAGCTCGATCCTCACATGTTGCAATAAATGCAGGAGTTATCCCGGCTCATGCCATTGGTCCAAGCTCTTTAGGGCTCCAGCATGATGTTAGCTCAGCTACTGCAGCGAGGTCAGGGTACGCCATTTGATGCGGCTCCACAGCCCTCGGCTGACGATGATGATGACGCAACTGAGGACTTGGGAGATGACGACAATGGGGATTACGACTGAGGAAATTGTATTGTACTTTTTTTTCTTCATTATATAACATTTTTTTATTGTAATTACATTTGATTAATAAATTTTTATTCTCTTTATATTTGAATTATTTCATTTTTATTTGTATATATCATACCTTTCATTGAAATTAATAATTAATTGTTTACAATAAAAAAGTCATTTTTTCAGCCAAAAAAAAAAAGAAATTCCCACAAAATTTCTCACAGATATACGTCCGACATAGATTCTCACAGAAAAAAAAAAATCCGTGAGAAAATCTGTGACTCACATGTGAGAATTTCTCATGCTCTGCACAGGTCATCCATGAGAAATCCATTTTATTACAACTGTTTTTCTCTCGCTTTGTTGTCCATGAGAAATTCTGTGACAACTCTGTTTTTCATGGATTTTTGGTCCATTTCTTACGAGCTTTGTCCGTGAGAAAAAAGCTTTTTTCTTGTAGTGAGAGGTGGTGCTGGCAGATCACATGTTTGCTTTTGTTAACTAGGTTATATTCCCATGTTGTATATACTTCTCTCCACTTTTCTCAATGCATTGTGATCCTATGTAATCCAAAAAAAAAAAAATCACAAACTTTAACTAAAAAATGGAATATAGTTTAAATTATTTTCTAATTTTTTTCAAACAAAGTAAAAATTCTTACCCAATTTTTTTTTTTTTTACACATATCCAAAGTAAGAATTCCTTTCTTACATAGGAGCAACAATGCATACAGGAAGAGGAGAGGAGCACACGAAGGGAATAAAACCTAGTTAAACTGATAAAAACTATATGTGACTTTTTATGTTTTAGAAGTTTGTATCTTTCTTTAAATATAGTTTGTTAAATCAAAATATGCATTTGTTTGATGAAATTGAGTACTTTTTTTTTTTTTTTTTTTTACTTATTTACTATATATGTGCACAACTAAATATGTAGTCATTTATTTATTTATTTCATATTAAATTTATTGATTTTTTAAAAAATTTAAAAAATTTAATACATAAGTTATCATTAAATTAAAAGAAACACATATATAAAAATTTAAATAAATTTATCATATAAATTATAATTAAATAAAGAAAATAAGTGAATTGTAAAAGAAAGACGTGAGATTGGAGATTTGGGTGGACCCAACTTTGAAATGGGTTCCATGAGGCTATGGGAGTAGAGCTATTAAAACGAGCTAGCACTACAAGAAAAAAAATGATTTTCTCACGTACAAAATCCGTGAGGAAACACTAAAAAATTTGTGAGAAACGCGTTTCTCATGGAATTTGGGCCACAAGAAAAATCTGCGTGACAAACCAAATTCATTTCGTGAGAAATTTCTCACAGACTTACTTTTGGCATGAGACAAATTGAAAAAACAATTCTCACGGATTTTTGTCTATGAGAAATTTTGCAAAGTTTTTTTTCCTACTAATTTCTTATATCAATACAAAAGAAATTGCAAAAAGGTAAAACAAAAATTCAAAGAAAAGTTTACAAAAAATCATACATTACCATATTTAAATAAACTATACAGAGTTTGATCTTAGACTTTACAAATTTTACAATCCAAAAGAAACTAACTCAAACAATGATTACTATAAGAAACTAACTATAAATTAATAAAATTCATCAACCCTAGGGTTAGAACAAAACAGAAAAATTCCAACAAAATAAATAAATGTAGAGGCAATTTTTCAGCTATTCTGTACTATAATTGATTTTTCCTAAGATCTGGGAGAGAGTTGACAGAATTGCCTTCATCACAGGTTGCAATAATGTAGAGGGTGCAACTATTAGAGATGAACGCCTACGATCGTCTGACATCTGTCACACAAAAGAGTAATTAATTCAACATAAACATCAAATAGGTAACTAAATTAGCTAACTCCTAAATCCTAACCCTAAACACCTAAACTCTCAAACACTAAACCCCTAAATCCCAAATTCTAAATTTAAATTCCTAAACCCTAACCCTAAATCCTTATACTAAACCTTAACCCTTAACCCCTAAATGTCTAACCATAAACCCTAAACTAAAAATTGAGCAGAGTCTCTCTTAAAACTTGAACAATCCAAGAATTATAAATTTCACATAATTACCTAAAACAGTTAAAATTTCTTATTAAATAAATATAGCAAAGTTACCAAAGACAATCAAAATTTTAATAAATTTTACAATATCCAAAAAATAGCATAATCATTCTATACAATTCATACAACAAAAGCCCTAACAAAATTTAAAGCAATATAACCAATTTAATCATTAAATCGATACAGTAAAGTTACCTAAAATAGTCAAAAAATTCTAATAAATTCTACAACATCCAAAAAAATAGCACAATCATTCTACACAATTCATACAACAAATGCCCTAACAAAATTTAAAGCAATCTAACCAATTCAATCATTAAATCAATACAATAAAGTTACCTAAACTAGTCAAAAAATTCTAATAAATTTTACAACATCCAGAAAAGTCCAAAAAATAGCATAATCATTATACACAATTCATACAATAAAAGCCTTAACAAAATTTAAAGCAATCTAACCAATTTCATCATTAAATCAATATAGTAAAGTTACTTAAATTCGGATACCTATAGCAATCAACAAATCTTCCATCAAAATGAGGTATGCCTAAATCTATTATCACATGGACACAATTCCACAAACAAAAGATGATAAAACTATAAAATAATCTACCCAGAAATAGAAAAACTTCAAGTTTGGTTTAGAGACAAAAATATAAACTAGAAATCGGTAGAAATAGGCATACCTCTACTTCAAAGCAAATAAATTGAGCTAGAAACTCCTTGACACCACCGGAAAAAGGTGAAGAATGGATGGAAAACTGAAGTGAGGAGAGGAAAAAGTGAATATGAAAATGAGGAAGAAGAGC
>QAOA01006985.1:128720-162412 GCA_003255065.1 Cercis canadensis
TTTTTTTTTTTTTTTTTTTTACTTATTTACTATATATGTGCACAACTAAATATGTAGTCATTTATTTATTTATTTCATATTAAATTTATTGATTTTTTAAAAAATTTAAAAAATTTAATACATAAGTTATCATTAAATTAAAAGAAACACATATATAAAAATTTAAATAAATTTATCATATAAATTATAATTAAATAAAGAAAATAAGTGAATTGTAAAAGAAAGACGTGAGATTGGAGATTTGGGTGGACCCAACTTTGAAATGGGTTCCATGAGGCTATGGGAGTAGAGCTATTAAAACGAGCTAGCACTACAAGAAAAAAAATGATTTTCTCACGTACAAAATCCGTGAGGAAACACTAAAAAATTTGTGAGAAACGCGTTTCTCATGGAATTTGGGCCACAAGAAAAATCTGCGTGACAAACCAAATTCATTTCGTGAGAAATTTCTCACAGACTTACTTTTGGCATGAGACAAATTGAAAAAACAATTCTCACGGATTTTTGTCTATGAGAAATTTTGCAAAGTTTTTTTTCCTACTAATTTCTTATATCAATACAAAAGAAATTGCAAAAAGGTAAAACAAAAATTCAAAGAAAAGTTTACAAAAAATCATACATTACCATATTTAAATAAACTATACAGAGTTTGATCTTAGACTTTACAAATTTTACAATCCAAAAGAAACTAACTCAAACAATGATTACTATAAGAAACTAACTATAAATTAATAAAATTCATCAACCCTAGGGTTAGAACAAAACAGAAAAATTCCAACAAAATAAATAAATGTAGAGGCAATTTTTCAGCTATTCTGTACTATAATTGATTTTTCCTAAGATCTGGGAGAGAGTTGACAGAATTGCCTTCATCACAGGTTGCAATAATGTAGAGGGTGCAACTATTAGAGATGAACGCCTACGATCGTCTGACATCTGTCACACAAAAGAGTAATTAATTCAACATAAACATCAAATAGGTAACTAAATTAGCTAACTCCTAAATCCTAACCCTAAACACCTAAACTCTCAAACACTAAACCCCTAAATCCCAAATTCTAAATTTAAATTCCTAAACCCTAACCCTAAATCCTTATACTAAACCTTAACCCTTAACCCCTAAATGTCTAACCATAAACCCTAAACTAAAAATTGAGCAGAGTCTCTCTTAAAACTTGAACAATCCAAGAATTATAAATTTCACATAATTACCTAAAACAGTTAAAATTTCTTATTAAATAAATATAGCAAAGTTACCAAAGACAATCAAAATTTTAATAAATTTTACAATATCCAAAAAATAGCATAATCATTCTATACAATTCATACAACAAAAGCCCTAACAAAATTTAAAGCAATATAACCAATTTAATCATTAAATCGATACAGTAAAGTTTCCTAAAATAGTCAAAAAATTCTAATAAATTCTACAACATCCAAAAAAATAGCACAATCATTCTACACAATTCATACAACAAATGCCCTAACAAAATTTAAAGCAATCTAACCAATTCAATCATTAAATCAATACAATAAAGTTACCTAAACTAGTCAAAAAATTCTAATAAATTTTACAACATCCAGAAAAGTCCAAAAAATAGCATAATCATTATACACAATTCATACAATAAAAGCCTTAACAAAATTTAAAGCAATCTAACCAATTTCATCATTAAATCAATATAGTAAAGTTACTTAAATTCGGATACCTATAGCAATCAACAAATCTTCCATCAAAATGAGGTATGCCTAAATCTATTATCACATGGACACAATTCCACAAACAAAAGATGATAAAACTATAAAATAATCTACCCAGAAATAGAAAAACTTCAAGTTTGGTTTAGAGACAAAAATATAAACTAGAAATCGGTAGAAATAGGCATACCTCTACTTCAAAGCAAATAAATTGAGCTAGAAACTCCTTGACACCACCGGAAAAAGGTGAAGAATGGATGGAAAACTGAAGTGAGGAGAGGAAAAAGTGAATATGAAAATGAGGAAGAAGAGCAACGGGCTGAGAAGAAATATCCAAATTTCTCAGATTTTCTTACAGATTTTGGGCCGTGAGAAATTTTAAAATCCAAATTTTAATTTTAGTGAAACGGTGCATTCTGTTCCTCACTGACTTTCTCACAGAATTTCTCAAGGACTTACTTTTGGCGTGAGAAATATTAAAAAAAATAGTCTCACGAAATTTCGCATGGATTTTTGTTCGTGAGAAATTTCACAAGTTTTTTTTTTCCTGATGGAATTTCTCATGGATTTTCTCATGAAATTTTTCGGTGAAAAAATCCGTGAAAAATTGAGAAAATTCCATTAGAATTTCAATTTTCTCACGAATTTTCTCTCAAAAAATTTTCCATGAGAAATTTTTTATTGAATGCTAATCCGTGAGAATTCCTCACGGAATTCCATTACGTGAGAAATAGAATATTTTCTTGTAGTGTAGGCCAACTCGAATTTCAAATGGGCCAGCAAATTTGTTGGTCTTGCCTAACCCTATGGAGGCTACTGGCTAAATAGGCTAGCCATTGGCCCTATTTTGTTTTTTAATTTTTTTATTATTATTATTTGAAATTGAGCTAAAAACTAGCAAGGATTTTGGCCTTTTTTCTTAGTGATTTCGACAATTTGAGCTAAATTGTTAATGGACCTAAAATAGTCAAAATTACTAAGGAAAAGGGCTCAAAATTTTGTTAGTTTTTAGCCCAATTTCAAAGCTAAAAGCTAACAAGGGTTTGGACTTTTTCCCAAAATTGGATCTAGTCATGTTAAGGGATTAAATGACATCGTTATCATCTATACTAATAGAAAAAGGTTTATTTTCCCAAAAACCCAATTTTGTAGATTTATTTACAAATACAAGTATGGGTGACTTTGTAAAGTTGGCTGTAAAAAAACAAAAAAAAAAAAAAAGTAGTTTATGCTCACATAAACTTTTATGGAAGTAATCACTTTAGGAAATTGCATAATTTTTTTTGTAAAAAAAAAAATTATCCACTTCTTAATCACCCAGGAAACTGTATCGTTTAAAATTTAATTTTTTTTAAAACAAAAGAAAAAGCTGCACGTGCTAAGAGGCTAATAATAATAATAATTATACTAATAGNCGACTTAGGGCTGCCCTTTGCTGCAAATAGCTTAGGAACCGACCTTAAACTTTAAGTAATTTGAGGAGCCTCGGCAGCTCATCACTTTGTAAATTTAAATGTTAAAAAAAATACAATTATACTCACATCCAACTTTTTAAAGAAGTAATTACTTCAGGAACTGTATAATTTGAAAAAAAAGAAAAAAAGAAAAAAAAAAGAACTTACTTCTTATCCACCCACATTTTAGGGGAATTGTATTATTAAAAAAAACCTCCCACATTTTAAGTGAACTTCATTATTTAAAATTTTTTAAAACAAGAAAAAACCCTCTTGTGTGGAGCATGTGCCAAGAGGCTACTGTTGATAAAATCTCAGCTTTACATTTTTAGAAAAGACATATCTGCGGTGCACAAAATGCTACATCAGCTCATTCGCAACTCACCATTTCATTAATCTTTTCCTTTTCCTTTTCTATTTATTTATTTATTTTGGTTTTCCTTTCTCAGTAACAAATTCTGTCCGACACTACCACCACCTTCATGTCCGCCTCCTTCTCGACTCCAATAAAATGTCCCACTTCGTCGTCTATTTAGCTACTTGCTCTTCCATTATTGTAAGATCTTTCTATTTGTATTCTCATAAATCATCACGTGATTGATGTTGGAAAAATTAAAATTAATTTGTAAATATGCAAGTGTTAGTGTGTGTAAACAATTATTAAAAGTTATGTCTTGGAAAGAGTTGTATCTCTTCAAGTATGAAGAATTATGTCTGTTCAACTGAATGAATTAATGTTTATGTAAGTGGAGAGATGTATCTATTCATTTTAAATGAATAGATGTGTCTCATTTTTTTACATAGTGAATACGTTTGTCTTTTGCCTTTCCATATTGAAAAGTCAGGTTTTGAATAAAATATTATTCTTTAGAAAAGTTATAGCGCGAGACAAAGAAATATGCTCAAAAACACACAAGATATTCTCCATGAACTTTTTAGAAATCATTCATAATAGTTCTTGATGAGAGATCTTTGGAAATTACACTATAGATCTCTTTGTGCTTAGATAAATTCTAAAAGAAAATTTGCCAGAACTCTGTAGCATTTAATGTGGGCAAATATTGTGTTCAAGACAATGTGATTATACATGTTTTAAGCACATACCAAATTTTGTTTTTTCTATTTAATTATTTTCTCTCTTATATTTTTCTGATTTTGACTTCATCTTCTATTCCCTGAATTATTTCCATAACAATCTTAAGACAACAATATTTTGATGAAGATGAAGACAAAAACAAGCATCTATTAATTAGATAGATGTTTCTTGGAGACAATGAAAAATGTTCTCTATGGCTTCGTGGAGAAGAAAGTGACGGTTACAAACGTTATAATAGTCTTCCAAGATTCTTGATTTTGGTGTTACACAGGCTCACAGGAAAACAATTTCTAATAAAGGGAATAAAGTCGGCGAGTGTCTGTGTATGAAAATCAAAAGGAAAAATGAGATGACGGTTCTTGTTTAGGTAGGGGTGTTCACGGTTTAGTTTGGGTGGTTTTGTGGGCAAATAGCAACCGAACCATCATAATCTACTGGTTCAGTTTGAGTGAATTTCATGACAGAAACGAAACCAAACCAAACCGACATTGCACGGTTTAGTTTGGGCGGTGTGATTGGGTTGCCACATACGAGAAGAGATCAAATCACATCGTTACAAACTTACAAGAAATGGTAACAAAATTGACCAAATTAACCAAATAATCAATTCCTCGTGTCACATACGCTTCCATGAAGATTCCAGACTTATGAAATAATTGAAGCAGAAAGCAAGAAACAAAGAAGGAAAGAATAGAGAGAAGGAAGGAATAGATTCTTAGCTTTCTAATCTTGTGGCAGTTTGCATCAAATCGAAGATCTGCAGTTGTTTACCATTGGATTGATCTAAAATTTTGTTTGGAGGTTCCCAAGACACAGTTATTTAACTTGAACGGTGCGATTGTGAATCAATGACCTTTAGGCCTTGATATGGAGCTGCGAACATAGCCTCTATTTTGGTGTTTCTCTCTTCTCTTTTGGCAGTTTGCATCCAATCGGAGATCCGCAGCCGTTTACCCTTGGATTCATCTAAAATTCTTTTTAGAGGTTCCCAAGACACGGTTCTTTAACTTGAACGGTGCGATTGTGAATCTGTGATCTTTAGGCCTCGATCTGGAGCTGCGAACAGAGCATCTGTTTTGGTGTTTCTCTCTTCTCTTTCGATGCTGCACAACAAAACCGAGAGATAGAGGCCAGAGCAAGGCTGAGGCAGATGAAGGAGACAAGGGTGAGGAAGATGCTTAGACATAAAGGGGCAGAAGGATGAGTATGTGGGAGAGGGGATAGGTCCCAAGGTCCTGTGGAACGATGGAAATTGGAAAGGGTTAGATTGGGTCGATTGAGTGTGCTCGATATTTCTGGAATGGGGATAAATGAAGACCAGACTAAACAAAAACTCATTTAATCAGGCACTACAAGTATAAAACGACATGGTTCCTTACAAGGTGCGGGTCGGTTCGGTTCTGGTGCAGTTTGAATATTAGAACCCATGGACCGAACCGCATATATGCGGTTTTATCTCTTATAAACCGAACCGAACCATTAACATGCGGGTTAGCAAACCGTGGGCTGCAGGTTGGATCGAGTTGGGCAGTTTTTGTTGGTTGACCCGCCCGATGAACACCCCAATGTTTAGGTGCAATATTCATGGTGATGCTCAGGTATAACAAATTTTCACTGTTAAAACTTCTTCACCATTATGAGTATGTCCTATTGCCATCTTATCTTGGTTAGGCTTATGTAGTGAGCCACTACACCTGGGCCCAGTGTACATAAAGGCCCAATGCATTTTGGCCCAATAAGAAGTCCAAAACAACATATAGACACAGTGCATTGCCCATAATGCCCCAAGACACTTCCGTTTTGTATAGGGTTGGCATTTTTTATCCTTTATTAAACACAATTTGAACTACACTAACTTTATCATTGGAGCCTGAGCTACCTCATGTAGCTCGGTTCTAGTTCATGTGCTTCTCTTCTGCAAGTCCATTATCTTTTCAACGCTGGTGGCATCAACTTATGATCGAATATAAACTTCAATTTTATTGCTAGTTTCAAAAAAATTGTTCCATGGGCTAGTTTCAATTTATTAAGGCATGCTTATGTTGAGATTTATATATAAGAGATAAATCTTTGAATGCCTAATATGAAAGGATCTGTTTGGAATGGAATTATTTCTAGAAGCAAATTAATGACGCTTTATGCCTAGAATATGGCTCCTTTTGTTTTTTTGTTTTTTTTTGTATTTTGGCTACAACTCTGGATTACAACATGAAACCCACAAATCCCAAATATGGATTTAATATTATATTAATTATCTTAAATAAATTCTTTTAGAAAAGTGTTATAAGGCTATGAGTTATTTTTGTTTGTGAAAAGTCATAATTGAAGGAGTTATAAAGGAAAGTTAACTTTGATTTATTTCAACACTGTTTATGAATTGAATTTGGTGGGAACGGTTTAACTTTTTTTTTAGTTATGGATTGGTTGATCCAATTAACAGTTTTTTTGATATGGTAGATAGATCATGTGCTTTTTGAAACTTTGTTTCTTGTTAGAGATGCGGGAAGAATTTAGAGTTATACATTAATGATCTTGGGATTAAGATTGTATCTATACTTATAAATGCAATATTGCATTGTATATTTGATAGCTTTATGGATATGGCATTACCCAATTTGACACAAATGGGAAACATTTTATGTTTCACACCTACAAGAAAATGTGTATTTTCCAATGGAATAAGATTCTATTGAAATTCCAATGGAATTTGTTTACTGTTGAAATTTTTTGTCCAAATTAATGTTAGAATTTGTTAGGAAAATTGTTTTTTTAAAATTCTAACGGAAACCATTGGAATTAAAAATATTCAAACCCCATCGAATTTTTTTAAAATATTACAATAGTTTGGAATATGCTATTGGAATCCGAAAATGGCCAAACCGCATCGTTTCATTAAATCTAGCATTTTTTTTTAATTTTCAAATGAATTCCAATGGTATTATTACCGTTGGAATCACTTCTCTTCACCCTTGTCAGTAAACTAAATCCCTAAACCCCCAAAAATCCCTCTCTCGACTGCTTTTTTCTCTCACACTTAGTCTCGCTATCTCGGTCTCTCTTCCCTTACCACTACCAGTCACTGCCAACCTCATCTCCTTGTTACCGTTGGCAAACCCCCTACCCCTTATAGTGTTAGTGAGCCTCAGTGTCTCCTCCCAGCGTCGATGAGCCTCGGTCGTAACAGTTTCAATAGAACCAAAACTTTAAAGGTAATTTGCTGTAATTTTCTTTAAATTGTGAAGGCTTTAGCTTCTTTTCATTATGCATTATGCATTTTATTGGCTATTGAACATTGTATCTCTATGCAACCTCGCTCAGTCACTCTCGGACCTTGGTGCTCGATCTCAGTCTCTTGCTCTCTGCTATCTTGAATGTTACAAGAAATACTTTTACAGGGGGTGAATAGGAGTTTCTTGAAAATTTCAATACAGATGATCTAAAACAGAATTTAATCCAAGTTCTAAACAATACAAGAACTAGTTCTACAAATTAAGAACTGGTTCTATAACCGAATAGATACATAGAAAAACTCAGATCCATTTCACAGATTATAACACAAATGAATCAGTCCAGAATACTCAAACAAATTCAACTCAAAACATGAATGATATTCAGTAAGCATAAGCAGTTAAGAATGAAATAGAAGAGTTAAGAAGATCTTAGCCACAAATTTATAGTGGTTCAACACTAAGGCCTACATCCACTTCTCCCAAAGGTTTGGGGTTCCATTAGATTGATTTTATTTTGTCCAAGCTTCTCCAAGCTTTTACTGTTAGGAAAAACATTAATGGAGACTAAATAGGTTGCCTTTGAGGCGTGAATAATTACACTATCTTGAGTGTAATATTGCTTCTCTATAAAAGCAAGTTACCCTAGGATACAACAAAGCTTTCAAAAACTCTCAATGGAAAAGTGAATTTTAATGCATTAGGGAGTTCCCTTTTATAAAATTGAAAAGACACTAATGAACAAATATAATTGGTCAGTAATTAACAGACATAATTGTCTATTCGAAACAAACACAATTGTCTATTTGAAATAAACACAATTATCTATTCAGGTTTACTTATAAACCAAACAGATATAACTTAATTAACTATCATCCGAACCAGGTCAAACCGACCATTAATCATCTATTCCGGTTATTAAAATCGGACTTTAAAATATTTCTTCAATCAAGGCCCAAGATGCCCCAAGTGTCGATCAAAGACCATTAATCATCTTTGACTTGCTAGGCTATTGGGCTTAGCCAAATGAGCTTGTGCCCATTTATCTAAAGTTACTCTATAACGCCTTTATAAAGCCTTTTACATTCTTTAATTTAACCAATGTGAGACTTGGCTTTATAAGTACCTTTACAAACTATTCAACATTTACATCCATGGTTTCTCACTCTAAAGCTCACCAAGAATTTTCTCCTTCTAGTATCACAACTAGAAGTACCTCACGGATTTCCTACTGAAATCCTGAGTTTTGAACACTCATAACAGAGTTGAGCTCAATTAGAATACACTCTCTCTCTAGAGAAAATTTTACACAATACAGAACATGAGGAAGAAGAAACTCTTAGTACAAATTAAAGAAGAAGAAGAAGAAGGGCTGCCATCGCACCTTAGTGCTTGCTCTATATTTTCTTCTTTCTACTTCTTCTCTCAATTGTCTTCAGAATGCTTGAAAAGCTTAATATCAAGGAAGAAGGCAGCAGCACATGAAGATCAATCTTCACCCTTGATAATAGGATAGATGTCATGCCAAGATTTAATCAAAGCCCACTAACTATTTCCCTTGTCTTGTAGTGCAAAAGAAGTTACTTTTTACTAACTTCCCTTGAAAGGTGGATCTCCACCAACTCTTAATAGAGAAATGGTTATATCACACATGAGGTGACCTTCTGACATGCACAGTGAGATCTAAGACTTCCTACGCCTAATATCATCCATAAGAGAAGAACTAGTTTAAACTAGTTCTTACAACTTGAAGAACTAGTTCTTACAACTTGAAGAACTAGTTCTTAACTTTCTTTGCTAACCTGTACTTAGAAAGAAACTTAAACAAAACACATATTAGAAGATATAGAATCATTTGTTATCATCAAAAGCAGTTCATAGCTCTAGAAATCTTAACGCAAGTGTACGTTATTTTTAAATGTTTTTAGTTTTTATGTTTAATTTTTATTGTAGAATAAAGTGAAGATTTTTATGTTTAACCTTAGGCTAATGATAGAATTGATTTTCATTGTTCATAGCTCTAGAAAAATGATAGATGTTGCGTTTATGTTTCTGATTAACTCTTGTNAGCAGTTCATAGCTCTAGAAATCTTAATGCAAGTGTACGTTATCTTTAAATGTTTTTAGTTTTTATGTTTAATTTTTATTGTAGAATAAAGTGAAGATTTTTATGTTTAACCTTAGGCTAATGATAGAATTGATTTGCATTGTTCATAGCTCTAGAAAAATGATAGATGTTGCGTTTATGTTTCTGATTAACTCTTGTGTTAATTTTTGTCTAACTAGAATTTCCTGAATTATTAAGCACATAGCCTTGTTTATTTGAAATCTACATACTTAGAGATGATTATGTGAATTAAGTCATTTCAAAATCTCACAGAATGCTAGAACTTGCTTGATTGTCAGTCAAGGCGAAATCCTAGGTTGCACAATATTAGGGAGATGATTTAGGCCATTTTTGTTTCGTTTGAGCCTTTCTAGCTATCCTTTTGTATGATATTTTATCCCTAGCATACCCCATTGAGCTTAATTTAGCCTATTTCTTTGTCACCTACACTGACCCTAGCCCATTGTGTGATCTTTTGGCTTGAACCCTTCATCTAAAGTACATTTTCAGTCTTAAGAGCATCTAGAGCTAGGAAAATTAAGGAGAATTGGTGAAGAAAAGAAAAGGAAGATGTCAATGAAAGGGCAACCGAAGAATGAAAATTCAAGAGCTACATCCCTACTAAAAAAAAAAAAAAAAATAGTTTGCAATGAAAAGAAAAGACAATTGTGCAAATATTGAAAAGAAAAAAAATGTCTTAGAAAGCATTGAGTATGGGATGTAGTGGCCCAAAAGTAAAAATTCTATCGGTGGATGGCAAAGTAAAGAAGAAAATAAGTTTGGGGGAGTTAGAAGTGAAAAGAAAGAAGGGTGCTCTTAAAATTTGCTCTAAACTGAATTTGTGTGATTGGTGAGTTAAGCCACATATTTATCCATCATCCTACCCTTAACCCAACCACACATTACAAGCTTATCAAAAGTTCTTTTAATCCTCAATATTGTGAAATGCCTACATTAGTGGAGATTGACATGAAAAGCAAGCATATGGGGTTCTGAGAGAATAAAAGTGGAGAATATACCTTTATGAGCTTATTTGCATAATCTGATTTTAGTGAAGAGAGTAGGGTAAGCAAGGGCTATACTTACACACACAGAGGAAATTTTAGTGAGATTGAGATGAGATTAACTTTGGGTTGAAATTATACACATTCATGTTATCTTGAAAATTTTCTAGGAGTTGTGCGTAATAGAGATCTTTGAGGTCTGCATGGTTAGTAAATAAATTTTTTACTTTGTTAGTTAGTTGTTGAGTTTAATTTTATTTTTCTTTTTCTTTGCTCGAGGACGAGCAAATGTTAAGTTTGGGGGTATTTGTTGAGTGGCTTTTATATCCACNACCCACCTTTTAGATATCCTTTACTTAATTATTTGATTGTTTATTGAGATTAATCATCATCTAATGTGATCTTTTATGTTAAATTGTAGGTTTCATAGGTTATAATGAAGAATTGAAGAATTGGGAAGTTTTTGGGACATAATTTAAGGGTTGCAGCGCTCAAAACCTAGAGTCGCGGCCCTTGGAGCATGAGACTTAAAACTAGGACAGCAGCTCAGGGGTGCCCCCCTTGAACAGTAGCGCCGCACTCCCCGTATGCGAAAAAATACACATGTTGGGACAGCAGCTCAGGGGTGCACCCCTCAAAATGCAGAGGTGCGGCGCCCAATATTCAGAGGTGTGGCACCCGTACTTGTTTCTGCAGACGTGACTTAGGGCTTTGGAGGAAGGGGTATAAATAAGAAATCTAGGGAATTAGAAAGAGGTTCATTCTTAGACACTTTTGGAGGCACAAAGGAGGCAAAGCAAGGATTGAAAGAAGGAGATGCGAAGCTGATTTGAGCTTCAAACCAGAGTTTTTTCCTCTTTTACCTTTGAATCATGTCTAAATTTTATTCTTTCGTGTTCTCTTCTTATAGCATGAACTAAATTCCCTTCTAGGGCTATGATGTAGCCTAGCTAGGATGATTTGTTATTTTCTATTTCTTTAATTCAAGAACTCCTTTATAAAATTGTCTTCTTATTCTCAAATCTTCATGCGTCTAATTGTTTGATTACCAATTAGTTGATTAGATAATTACAATGAGACTAGGAGGTAATTTGTAATTAAAGATCATAGAGATTAAGAACATAGGTTGCATGTAAGATAGGAATATACCTCCATGACCTGTGTACCTATTTAAAAAGAACCATAGAATTAAGTGAATTTCTAGGTTGTTCACAATTCACATAGGAATATCATGGGTTCATAACTTAGAAATACTTTTGTTTGACCTTGGGAAAGGCTAATAAATAATTTAGGGTTCTTGGCTAGCAATTAAGGAAGATTATTCTTGGTTAATGAATTAGGAATAACAAATCGGAATAGCTATGGCGAAATCAAAAGCCCTAGATGTTTTCTCTCTTGATAATTTTATCATTTTACTGGTTTAGTTTGTTATTTTGCTGGTTTAGTTTGTTTTTATCATATTTTGGTTGTTTCTTGAAAATCTCTCCATATTGATTGATTAGATAAAATTAAGGTTAACCTAATTTCGGTAGTTAATACATTAGTCCTCGTGGGAACGATAATTCTATCTCATCTTATTACTTGGAAATGATAACGTACACTTGCGTTAAGATTTCTCACAACATCACACATGAGGTGACCTTCTGACATGCACAGTGAGATCTAAGACTTCCTACGCCTAATATCATCCAGAAGAGAAGAACTAGTTTAAACTAGTTCTTACAACTTGAAGAACTAGTTCTTAACTTTCTNACATTAGTCCTCGTGGGAATGATAATTTTATCTCATCTTATTACTTGGAAACGATAACGTACACTTGCGTTAAGATTTCTCACAACATCACACATGAGGTGACCTTCTGACATGCACAGTGAGATCTAAGACTTCCTACGCCTAATATCATCCAGAAGAGAAGAACTAGTTTAAACTAGTTCTTACAACTTGAAGAACTAGTTCTTAACTTTCTTTGCTAACCTGTACTTAGAAAGAAACTTAAACAAAACACATATTAGAAGATATAGAATCATTTGTTATCATCAAAAGCAGGATAAAGAATTGTGGAGCTTATAATCTCCTCTTTTTTTTATGATGACAAATGATTAAGGAAAATCTCCCCTTGAATTTGAGCATACCTTAAAACTAGTTCTTAAAGCAGTTTTCAAAAAGAAGTTTTAAGAAAATGAGAGATTTCCAACAGCTGAGATAGACAACAAGTAAAACAGTAATAAACAGCAGCAGTCCAATCAGACTATCTCAGATTTTCTCCCCATTTGTTATGATAAAAAAAGACAAGGGAGAGGAATTAAATAGAGTTCACAGAAAAGAATAGGTAGTAACAATAAAAACTAGAAAGCAAACAAAAGAATTGCAGATAACTAATAATACCCAATGATAAAGTAAGTATTAGTAGAAATCAGAGATAAGATAAATTAGGACCAATGTAATTATGCATGAGATGCAACAAAGAAATGTCATTTGAAGCTGATTAAGTATCAAAAGTTCTACATATGGGACTGAAATCAGAACAAGAAAGGAAAGTCTATGATGAAGATGGATGGGAAGACTTTAAAGCTGCCAATTATGCCTTGGTATGTGCCAATTCTTTCTCCACCACAGCTAAACGTGCAGAACACTAAAAAGTTAAGGTCTGGAAATAGTTGAGACACCTTCCAATCTGATTGACTAGTTCTTCTAGCTTAACAAAAGCTATCCATTCAACATGGTCCAGTTGTTGGGAAGGGGGAACTAGTTTAGCTGAAGATTTGGCCTTCTTAGTAGGTTTTGAAGAAGAGGCAGGAGTTGAAGCAGTCCTCTTAGGTTGAGCAGACTTGGAACTGACAGGAGGATCCTCTACTGGTTTTGATTTAGGCATAAGATGATTAAGAACTAGTTTAGGAGGATGAGTCTCTGCAGTAAACTAAGACAAATCCACCTTGAAGAACTAGTAGATCTTCACTATTAACATTCCATAAGGCAAACTAGTTTTGGTTCTAGTTGCCTTGATTGAGGATGTCATTGTACTCAAAATTAACCTTGGCATATTCAATGGCAATTAGTGCTTTAAATGATACAACACATAAAGATAAGGAGTTAAGAAGTCTGTATGACTACCAGCTCGAGGCAGCAGATGAATTGTTACAATTCTAGCTAATGTTTTTTGTAAAAGAATCAAAACAATGTATAGAAGGAGGTCTGCCTTGACCTCTCATCTCTGGAAAATCATAGATAAATGTCATTACATTATCATAAGAGATTAGGTTAGATGGCCAGACCTTCTGAACATAATGAGAAGCACCCTTCAAAGACAATTTAAATAGACTAGCTAAAACTTGTTTAGTTAGTACAATTTCTACTCTTGCTACATAGGTTTTCAAGTACATTAAACCTAATTCAGCTCCTTGAAGAGATTGAAGATGTGCATAAAACAATTTGATTACCTTGGACTAGATTAGAGCATTCAATTTTAGCATGGCAGACCATCCCATAGAGGCAAAAATTTCCTGAATTGCCTTGGTAGCAAAGGAGATTGATCCCCACAAAATTACACAACCAGGAGCAATAAACCTGCTAGCATATAAAGCATTGTATCTCTCTTCAGTGGCCGCATTCTCAAACAAAGAAGTAGGAGCTCTTTTTGTTGGAGTCTTAACCCTAGGTGTGAAAGCAGTCTTGTGGGCTTTCATCTTAAACCTTTTGCTAGAACTAGAAGGGATGGAAGGTGTGACTTAAGGCTCAAAACCAGAAGAAGCTAAGACATTGTCAGCTTTAGGAGTAGATTCTGGTTCTGATTCAAAAGTAGAGGGGGGATACAGAAGGTGACTTAGGCTCAGTGCCTGGTTTAGAATGGGAAAATAAGTGATACTCAGAGGTGGATGCAGAGAGGGAGAGTTAGGTTTGATGCCTTCTGAGGGATCAGAATCAGAGGATGAAGAGGAAGAATTTTCAGAGGAGAGTTTTATAGGAGATGGTAAAGGGGATTGAGGAGTAGGAGATAATGGTGGTGAATGTGATGGAGAAGAAGGGTTTGGATGAAGGAGGTGCTTCAAGAAGTAGTAAAGGAACCAACTTTTTAGAGATTGGTTCATTTATGGGGGCAGAAGGAAAATCTTGAAATGAAGGCAAAGAGGAAGGGGATTGCATTTTACCTTTGCCTTTTGCTTTAGAAGCATCAAGATTCCTAGCATGCTAAATGAGGGAAGCCATTTCTGGTGTTTCTTCAGAGGAAGAGGAAGAGTCCAAAACAGCAATTGGATCTTCATGTGAGCTTCTAGCTCATGCCTTGCCTTTAGATTTTGCCATTAGTTTTTTTATTTACTTTGCGTCTTTCCATGGCCTTAAATAGAGAAGAAATTGCAGCACGAAATGCAGTGGAGTAGAAAATTTTGGCACTACTAAGGCAGTAACAGAGGACATGGGGATGAAGGTTATAAGGAAGAGAATGAGGGAGTTAGGGAGTAATTCGAAAGAAAAAGAAGGAAGAAGTATGTGGGAAAGGCATAAAACCAAAACGGTGCGTTTTGATCAAAAGATCAACAGCCAGAGAGTGAAATACACATTTTGTTTAAAGCTGAACCAACAGGGCCACAACAGAAAAAAGGCCCAGAAGTACAATATTTAAAGAAACAGCCCAAAACGAGAGATGAGAAGAATGAAAAATAAACCCAGTAAAAGTTGGCCTAAAAAGAAACTTCTGAAACCTTTCAAAAGAAAAGATTCAGTGAAATGAGGATAAAAGATTTTGGCAGACTTAAAAAACAGGATTAAATACACTTGGCCTAAAAACAATTTAATAATTTTATGCTAAGATATCAAAACAATACCTAGAACAGATGAACATTAACTAGCTTAAGATTCAAAATAAAATAAAAGAAAGAGATGATATGCATGAAAAAAAAATGAAAGCACTTATGACCAATGAAGCATTCCTAATTTATGTCTAAGAAAGGAAAATCTTTCTTCAGCTAGAGCTTTGGTGAAGATATCATCAATTTGATCCTCAGTACTAACAAAAGAAAGTTCAATATCTCCTTTAATGACATGATCTCTACGAAAATGATGCTTTATGTCTATATGCTTGGTCCTAGAATGTTGAATTGGATTTCTAGCAATATTGATAGCACCAGTATTATGACACAACAAAGGGATTTTGTCAAGAAGAATATCATAGTCAATTAGTTGTTGCTTCATCGATAGCACTTGTGAACAATAGAGACCAGCAACCATGTATTCTGCCTTAGTTGTTGATTGAGCCACATCATTTTGCTTCTTGGATTGCCAAGAGACTAGGGCTCCTCCAAGAAATTGACATCCTCCACTAGTGCTTTTGCGATCAATAGAACATCCAGCATAGTCAGAGCCAGTATATGAAACTAGTTCAAAGGAACTAGTTTTGGTAAACCAGAGACCAACATTAACAATGTTAAGCAGATATCTAAAGATTCTTTTAACTGCAGTCAAATGTGATTCTTTATGACAAACTTGAAATCTTGCACAAGCACATACAAAGAACAAAATATAGAGCCTGCTTGCTGTCAAATATAACAGAGAACCAATCATTCCTTTATACTTTTTCTTACAAACTGATTTACCTTTTTCATCCAAAGTAAGCTTGGTGGCAGTGCTCATAAGAGTAGAAATACCTTTTGCATTATTCATATCAAACCTTTTGAGCAGCTCTCGAGTATACTTGGATTGATTGATAAAAATACCATTTTCAGTTTGCTTTACTTGAAGACCAAGAAAGAAATTGAGCTCACCCATCATGCTCATTTCAAACTCACTTTTCATGAGCTTTTCAAACTCTTTACACATTAAAGTGTTAGTAGAACCAAATATTATATCATCAACATAAATATGAACAATGATAATGTGATGAGAAACATTTTTTGTGAACAAAGTGGTATCTACTTTTCCTCTTGAAAAGCCATTTCCCATAAGAAATTCACTAAGCCTATCATACTAAGCTCTTGGAGCTTGTTTAAGGCCATAGAGAGCCTTTGATAGCTTATACACATGATTTGGAAAATCAAGGTTTTCAAAACCAGGAGGTTGCTTGACATAGACTTCTTCATTGATGAAACCATTCAAAAATGCACTTTTCAAATCCATTTGAAATATTCTAAAATTTTTGAAACATGCAAATGTAAGAAACATTCTTATGACTTTTAATCTGGTTATAGGAGCAAAAGTCTCCTCAAAATCAATACCTTCTTGTTGATTGAAGCCTTGAGCAACAAGTCGAGCTTTGTTTCTCACCATCTTGCCATCCTCATCTAGTTTATTCCTAAACATCCATCTAGTACTAATAATATAATGATTCTGTGGATGAGGAACTAGATCCCAGACTTTGTTTTTGACAAATTGATTGAGCTCTTCTTGCATAGCTGATAATCACACTTTTATACAGTAATTAACCCTCATATTTAGTGTCTTAAATATTTTTTAGTGCTTAATTGAGTGGGCTTGGCCTTATTTCATAAGTTTGGGTTCATATTAGGCTTAATTGTTTTATTTAGCATTATTAGGGTTTTGATATTGTTTCTATATTTCGGGTATATCTTTAATTCTGGATGTCTAAAAATTTTGAATCTTGACTTGTAGGAAATATAAGATGATTTTCTACAACTTTCATTCAAATATCCAAGGCAATTTCGGACATTTAGTGGGTCAAATTTGACCTAGAAGTCAGAGCAGAGATGCTACCGCTGGAATTTGACCCCATGCAAAGTTTGGACCATAACTTGGGTTGTAAGTATCTTATGGACTTGAAACTAGTTCCATTGGAACGCTGAGACGTGGGGATTCAATTATTGTGAAGGCCAGTTCTCCAAATTATGTCTTTTTGATGGTCTTATTTCTTGTAGAAACTGGATGATTACTCCAGAGACCTCTTAAGAGTTAATTGGGCTTAACTCCCTCAATTCAGGTCCAATAAGGCCCAAACCGGAGTTCATTTGAAGCTGAGGTCCAGAGATTTAAACCTAGGTTAAGGGTAATTTGGGTGTGCACTAAATTTCTGATGTTATAATTAGGTTAAAGGAGGTAGCGTTTTCATGATTCTAGCTAGATAGTTTTTTTAGGAAGCTTTTGTTTTCTGTCATATATTTTTTAGAGCTCTTTGAACTATGGCCTTCTTCCTCCATTGGAGCTTGGATTTCATGACCATAGAGGAGTAGAACTCTTGTAACCAAGTTAGACTCCTGATTAAATTTGGTTTTGTTCTTAATTGAATTAAACTTAATGCAATTCTTCTTCTTTGGATTTCTACCTTGCTTTAATCTTTGTATGTGTTCATGGATATCTTTGTGATTTATATGGATGTTAAAGCAAGAAACAAAATGTTGATTGATCAATCTTTAATCTGTGGTAAGAATTCAGAGAAGCTATGCCATGCTAATTGAATGTTCGGTTTTTAAATTAATCACTAATTGTTTAGTCTTTGTGATTACAAGATTAGTGATTGTATGTGGTTAATCGAATCCTGAGTGATAACTCTGTAGGAGCAAATTAGTCATAATTAAAGATTTCAATTGTGATAAAACTCAATTAGTAGTGTTATTGCATTAGGGCTTGATGCTTTATGTTAATCTAAGATGGATCAAACCGGTTTTTGATGGATGTCTAGCTAGGTTACGTTTTTAATCAACTTAATTAATCCTTGTTTAATTCTGTATTTTCCAATTTGGCAATACAATTTGTTTCAAAAATCCCCTGTTCTTAATCTTGAATTAGTCAATTACACATTGCATTATTTGTGAGACAAACCCGGATTATGCCCTCTATTGCATTCTAATTAGGGGATTCGATTTAATTTAATTGAATTAGCAATAATTTCGATCAATAGCCATGATCCAAGCCTCATCTTTTAAAGCTTCATTTATGGTTGAAGGCTCAGCAAAGGATTTAAGTACACTTTGTCAATAAAAAGATAAGGATTTAAGCTAATTTTACCTATACCTACTATTCTACCTTTGTTGTTATCACCAAAAGTTACTGCTCCCAAGTCCTCCACATCAATGGAAACAAACTTTGAATGGTCTCCTGTCATGTGCCTGGAACAGCTACTGTCAAGATACCAGCAATCAATTTTGGCTTGATAACATACCTGCAAGTAGATTAGACAATTTAGGTACCCAAACTTATTTGGGTCCTTTCAAGTTAGCAACAGTTGTGCCCTTAAGCACCCATATCATTTTCCTAGCAGCACAAAGTTTTTTATATGAGTAGGCATTAGGAAAGTGTCCTGAAAATCCACAGTAAAAACAAGTTTCCTTAGAAAATGAGTGAGAGACAGAGGCTTTGACAAAAGAATTCTTAAAATTCTTTAAAGAGTTAGGTTGAGAAAAACCTAAACCAGTTTTGTCATTACTCATTCTTTTTCTTCCAAGCAGAGAATTAAGATTATCTCTACCTTGAACAAAGTCTACCAGATCTTTGGACAGTTCATTAACTTTTCTTTTTAGCTCATCATTCTCATCCATGACAGAAATAGTAAGACAATTTTCTTTTTCAAGAATCTCATTTTGATGCTGTAAAACTTGAAGTTTATCAGCCAAAGCAATATTGTCTTTCTTAAGCTTTTCTATCACAATAATCTAATCTTTTATGATTTTCTTGAGGGCAGTGATTTTAGCAAGTCTTTTTTCATAGTCAAAGGACAAGTCATCAAAGGCAAGACTTAGTTCATCATAAGTAGGAAGGGGTTCAAAATCTAGATCAATTACCTCATGTTTTTCACCACTTCCTTCACCTTTAGCCATCAAGCAGAGGTTGGCTACATTTTCTTCATTAGAATCTTCACTGTTGGAAGTCAAATCTTCATCATTCCAGGCAGCCATCGTTGCTTTCTTTTTCTCCTTCTTGGAGAATTTCTTCTTCTTTAGATTTGGACACCTAGGCTTGATGTGTCCTGGCTTTTTACATTCGTAGCAAATGATAGGTTATTTGACATTTTCTCCTCTTGTGAAGTTCTTTTGACTGAAACATTTTCCTTTCCTTTCTTTTCTTCATCAGATCAAGAACTCTTCTAGTGATTAGAGCCACATCATCATCACTGAAAACTAATTCTTCATTAGTACTAGTTTCTGGAGCATTAGAAGTAAGAGCTAAGCTCTTCTTTCTTTCTACTGCTATGGACTTCTTTTGCATAATCATCATCTCATGTGATTCCAAAGTACTTCTAAGTGAATCCACTGTAAGTTCATTTGTCTCTGCATACTGGAGTAGGACAGTTACTTTAGAATCCCATTTTTCAGTGAGACATCTCAAAATCTTTTTAACTTGCTCCTTTTTAGAGTAGACTCTTCTAAGCCTTTTGAGACTATTGATGATGCTTAAGAACCGAGCAAAGAATGTCTCAAGATGCTCATCTTGAGACATATGAAACATCTCATATTGAGTAGCATAGATATTAATTTTAGCCTCTTTGACATGGCTTGTTCCTTCGTGAATGACATCAAGTCTATCCCACATCTCCTTTGCAGTATTACAGGATGCAATGTTCTCATACTCCTTTGCAGATACATCACACACAATGTTGTATCTATCTTTAGAGTTAATAGTGAATCTGAGCTTATCTTCAGCAGTGAACTCATGTTCTTCTTTTAGAACAGCAACTCCATTCACCATTTTAGTAAGAGGTGTGAGACCATTTCTGACTATTTGCCAAACTTCATAGTCAATTGACTCAAGGTATATCTCCATGTGATGCTTCCAGTAAAGATAGTTTTCTCCATTGAAGAATGGAGATTTATGAGAAGAGTGTGAATCATTCTAGTTGTTCATGGTACCTGCAACAGAATAATCCAGATTTTTAGCTCTTGGTTAGTTAAACCAACAAAGATATAATGAGCACCAAGCTCTGATACCAATTGAATGTTACAGGAAATACTCCTAGAGGGGGTGAACAGGAGTTTCTTGAAAATTTCAATACAGATGATCTAAAACAAATTTTAATCCAAGTTCTAAACAATACAAGAACTAGTTCTACAACTTAAGAACTGGTTCTATAACCGAATAGATACATAGAAAAACTCATATTCATTTCATAGAATATAACACAAATGAATCAGTCTAGAAAACTCAAACAAATTCAACTCAAAGCATGACTGGCATTCAATAAGCATAAACAGTTAAGAATGAAAGAGAAGAGTTAAGAAGATCTTAGCCACAGATTTATGGTGGTTCAACACTAAGGCTTACATCCACTTCTCCTAAAGCTTTGGGGTTCCACTAGATTGAGTTTATTTTGTCCAAGCTTATCCAAGCTTTTACATCCATGGTTTCTCACTCTAAAGCTCATCAAGAACTTTCTCCTTCTAGTATCACAACTAGAAGTAACTCACAGATTTCTTACTGAAATCCTGAGTTCTGAACACTCATAACAGAGTTGAGCTCCATTAGAATACACTCTCTCTCTAGAGCAAATTTTATACAATATAGAACATGAGGAAGAAGAAACTCTTAGTACAAATTAAAGAAGAAGAAGAAGGGCTGTCATCGCATCTATATTTTCTTCTTTCTGCTTCTTCTCTTTGTTGTCTTCAGAATGCTTGAAAAGTTGAATATCAAGGAAGAAGGCAGCAGCACGTGAAGATCAATCTTCACACTTGATAATAGGACAAATGTCATGCCAAGATTTAATCAAAGTCCACTAACTATTTCCCTTGTCTTGTAGTGCCAAAGAAGTTACTTTTTACTAACTTCCCTTGAAAGATAGATCTCCACCAACTCTTAATATAGAAATGGTTATATCACACATGAGGTGACCTTCTGACATGCACAGTGAGATCTAAGACTTCCCACACCTAAAACCATCCAGAAGAGAAGAACTGGTTTAAGAACTAGTTCTTAGCTTTCTTTGCTAACCTGTACTTAGAAAGAAACTTAAACAAAACACAAATTAGGAGATATAGAATCATTTGTTATCATTAAAAGTAGGATAGAGAATTGTGGAGCTTACACATCTTTTTCGCTCTCTGTAAGTCTCTAGGCTCCATTTTTTTTAAAAAAAAAAAAAAATTCTGCTTGGATTGTCACTGATTTTATGGTATATGTTTGGATTGTTGCTGAATTTTTCCCCACTTGGTTAATTGATTATCATTTTGAGTATTTTTCTCCATTTCTGTGCTATTGTTAATGCCTTGATGGTTAATTGGTTATGGTTTTGAGTATTTTTTCCTCATTTCTATGCTATTCCCCCCCCCCCCCCNCCCCCCCCCCCATTTGTAGTATGGATTGTAGTGCTGGAAAGGGTGCTAGTTGTGGATGGTTTTGATTTGTTGATGGTTCTGATTTGCTTGTTGATACTTGGTTTTGTTGGTTTGATTGTTATTTTCAATGTTGTTATAGGTTAGCCTCATTTTTGGATGTGCAAGGTAAGGAAGGTGTGAAATGGAGTGGGTAGTGAAAATGAAACTGGATACAAAGGTTTTAATTTTTCAATCTTTCCATTTTTCACTCCCCCACTTTAGCAGTACCAAGCAAACCCTAAGTAATGAATAATGGAAGTCTTGAAATGTCTAATTATGCATGTATACTCATTTTCAATCAGCATGTCATGGTGTAACATTAATTTTTCATGACACTATAGACTAGGGAACTTGTAATATCTTTTGCTGATCATGATGATGGTGCAGATCAGCTCAGTTTATCTTTTGGGTGAGAACAGTCATTGAAGACTAGTGATCATTTGTGCCACTTTACAAAACTTTGAATGCTATTATTAATTTTTGAGCAATGTGATTATTTGTTTCGCATTTAATATAAAGCAATGATATGAATTTAAGGCGATATAGCTCCCTTATTTTGTATAAAAGCATAAATCTCCTTCCTAATTTTTGAGTTGTAATATATTATTTAGAAGCAAATTATTTTTATTGCAACTTCAATGTTGTGCAACATCCATATGAGGATCCACCCCCTCCTCTTTTTCTCTCTTTTGGTGCAATGTTTTAATTGACTGTTTGATTTCTTATATCTTAAGGATACTAACATTTGAAATGTTCCCATTTTTAAAGGCAAGGAGTAGGATGCTTGGTCCCATATTTTGACTCAAATATGTATTGGTTGGTGGCCACCGCCATGGTTCCTTGATTAGGGGCAGCTCCTCAAGTGCAAGTTAAGATGATGACGAAAATTGTCTGTCAAAGAGGTTGAGAAAGATAGATGCTAGGTTTGTGAAATGCCAATTTACTGCTGGGATTTGTTACCTTTCTCATTATGAATATGTCATGGTTAAACATTTTATAGTATAAATTTTCTTGCTTGGTTTCAAATTTTGGTGTTGCACTGCCTAAGTTGCATTATAGCTCTTGAATGTCCTCCAACTTGTTAACATATGTATTTTGATTATGTCGAGTTGGCAGTTTAGACACCAAATATGACAAATGAAGTGAGGGACATTACTTTGATTATGGATATAGTTTTGTGTTGATTGTAACATTTGCAGTCTTACAAATTGGATTGAAATGGGCGATTGAAACAAAATGTCTTCTATGCTTGGACATAGAACCAATGTGACATTAGATGGCTCTTCTTTTTGACTTTGTGTACATATTGAATAGCATTATCTATGTGAATATATATTATATAGATATTTTTTGATAGATGCAGTATAATGATATAGAAAATGCTTCCCCATTCAACTCTCTTGGTTTTGCTAGAAAAAAATAAATCCCTCTCAAGTAAAAGTAGTTAAAGAATAACAAATTAATTGTATAGAAGTGGTTTTTTTAAAAAAAATTCTAATAGTAATAATACCGTTGAAATCTCTGAATGAGTTTTTTGTCAAAAAATACTGTTGAATTTTATTAAAAATTAAAAAAAATAATAAATAGGAAATTCCAATAGAAATTTCAATGGTATTTTACCATTAGAATTTTCAAAAAAAAAAATTGAACTGTGTTTTTTCTTTGGAATTTGTTTTCCTTACCCGAGTTCCAACGATAATTTTCTATTGCAATTATTGCTTTGTTGGAATTTTGCAATTCTAATGGTCGTTTCTCCAACAACCCATTTTCCACTGGAATCTAGATTTTTTCTTGCCCAAGTCTTAGTTGAGGAATTAGTAGGTTATGCACAAATAATACTCTCAAAAGAAGATTCCCAATCTGTAGAGATATTTTCATTCTCTTTGCATGGCAAAAGGTATGTCAATATGACTTTTACTAAATTTCCGAGAAGTTCAATTTTCTAGCTTGGAAATTAGAAGAATTCATATATATGAATGAGGCTTAAAGAGCTCTCTTTGGCATATGTGTTTCTACATTGATAATGTATTCTTGAGAATGGAATGCATGATATATATGCTTGTTGAGATTCAAAAAAAATGAAAATGTAATGGAAGTTATAAGATCTATTGTGACTGAAATTCATATATATAGTTAACTAGAAAGAAAAGTGCTTTCTGTGAAGAAAATGGCAATTTACATCAAACTAGTGCTCTTTATACTCCTTAACAAAATGGTTTGGCAGAAAGAAAAAATAGGATACTAGTTAATATGATCAATGCTATGATCCTGAATGCAAAGCTACCAACAAATTTATGAGGAGAACTTTGTTGACAATATGTCATGTTCATAATAACACCACAAGAAAAAGGTGTTTTTCTCACGGAAGAAAAATCTGTGAGAAATTGTCACGGAAAAAATAAGATTTTATCACGAACATTGAAAATGTAGATTTTTCTCACGGATGAGAAATCCGAGAGAGTATGGCGGGGATGTGGCGCAAAAATGTTCTCACGGAAAAAAACTGTGAGAAAACCTGATAGTACATGCCATGTATGTTTCTCACAGACTGTCCGTCTATGAGAAACTGGAATGCACAGCTTTTGGACCAGATTTCTCACGGATTTTATCCATGAGAATCCAAATTCACTATTTCATAGACGTATAGGAAGAGGGAAATTTGGGCCAGCTTTTCTCACGGACAATGTCTGTGAGAAAACCCATGAGAAATCTAGAAATTTCTTCTACTCCTGAGACTCATCTTCCCCATTTGGAAGTTAGATAAAAAAACTTAGTTTTGGCAATTTCTCCATGAACAAACGTGGGTGGCGGTTTCCAACAACTTGATGACCTTTTTCGGCGTCTGTGGATATTCTACTCCCTTCTTTTGAAGCTTTGGAGTTGAGGTAGGTCATTTTTCTCTGATTTTCTCTCCAAATTTATCTTCTATTATCTTTCTCAATGATGCACAAAATGAGTTAGTTTTTTTTGTATATTTTTGGACTAGTTTATGTGTAGATTGGTTATAGATAGATATTTGATGGATTATAAACTTGATTAATAGTTTGGTTTATGAGTTTGCCTTTGATGTTGAATCCGAATTTCGATGTGAAAATTGGAGTAGTTATGAATTTTTTTTTGTTGAAATTGGTTGAAAGCTTTTGATGTATGATATATGTAGAGGGTTTGGATGACTTTTTTGTTATTTTTTTGAATTAGTATGGATGAATTTTAATTTTGTGAGGTTTAGAGAGTAATTTATTAAATTAAATTATGTGTAAAATTGTTGAGATTTTGATAACTCTGTTTAGGGCTCTTGTTGTATGTTATTTGTAATTTGTTTGTATAATTTTGTTTGAATTTTTTGATATGATTTTGCAGTTATTCACTAATGTGATAGATGATATATGTTGTATAGTAACTTATTTATAATGATATATGGATTGTGAGCATATGATATACTAAAAACTTGTGAAATGAATGTACATTAGAGTTATATATGATAAATTAGTTAGATTAACTTAGAAACCCATCTAAGAGTTAATCGCGTAGAATTAACTCTTTGATAATCCTCGATTTTGGGACTGTTCTTGAAGTAATTGTTCCACTAATAGGACGGTAGAGCTTTAGGAGCAAGGAGGGAATTGTGTCGATACGAATCTATGGATTTTGACCTATATGAAAAGTCATGACTGCCATGTGTTTATGGAAAGACTCATACCAATTGTTTTTAGTGGGTTGCCTGCTCCTATTTGGGAATCTCTTGTTGAGTTGAGCCAATTTTTTTGAGATATTTGCTCTCCTGCTTTGCACAAGGATGACTTGTAGATAATGGAGCAGAATATTCCCATAATCTTGTGCAAACTTGAGAAGATTTTCTCTCCTTCTTTCTTTGATGTGGTGAAGCATTTACCGGTTCATTTAGTTGAAGAAAGGATCATGGGTGGACTTGTCCAATATAGTTGGATGTACCATTTCGAAAGGTTCCTTCATACCTTAAAGCAAAAGGTTAAAAACAAAGCCCGTGTGGAAGGTTCAATTTGTGAAGCATACATCCTTAAGGAGACTTCAACTTTTTGTTTGTACTACTTCAAGTCTTACGTCCATTCATGGACTAGAAGAGTGTCTTGCAATGATGATGGTGGGAAAATTTATGTCAGGCAACCTATTTCGGTCTTCAATTATCCTGCTTTCCTCCATGGAACCTCGCAACGACGATATATCAATGATGAGGAACTAGCAGCTGCAATAGTGTATGTGTTGCTCAATTTCCCTAAGGTTAAACCTTATTTGAGGTAAGTTCTAGCTTAATATTTTTGGTTTTTTCTAATGCTTAAATTAACCATTATGTGTTAACTAATGTTATGTTTATATTGCAGCATGTACATACAGGGATTAACCTCAATGTACGAGAATCTCCCAAATGATCAAATGGATAAACACATATCTATTAAATTTCCTCAATGGTTTAAACGTTTTGTATGTAACTCTAACTATTTTTAATATTCAATTGTATTCAACAAGCTTTAGTATATCACTAACATCTTGTTAATTATATGTAGGAACAAAACCCTTAAAATGATATTGTCGATGAACTTTGAATATATTTGGCTTGGGGTCCCTTAAGGAAGGTTCAGACGAGTAAATATCAATAGTTATAAATTTCATATAGCTACTTGGTCTCATAGTTGAAAAATAAATAACAGTAGAGTTTGTTTGAAGGGATTTGGTTATGGCGAAGCCGAATCCTCCTATTATGAGATACTACAAGAAATCATTGAGATTTCATATACCGATTCACCTGGTTATCGATTGGTACTATTTAATTGCAAATGGTTTGATCCTTCACCTTGGGAGACAAAGAGTTATCCAAAATATAGATTTGTGAAGGTAAACTCAAGCAGAACATACAAAGGGGTGACCTATTCATCTTAGCTCAACAAGTAGAGCAAGTTCATTTTTCTCCTTATTCACGCACAACTCCTAATAAGCGGAGATGGTTACATGTCATTGAAACGAAGGCCAGACACACAATTGATGCTCTAAATGCCCTAAATGATCCTTACCAAGATGAACCACATTGCTCACTGGCGTTAATTGTTGATGATGATGGGAGATATAACTTCAATTGCTATAAAGAAGAAGTTGTTATTGGTGCGAATCCAATCATTGTCACTGATGTATATGATGAGATAGGAGAAGGTGCTGAGGAAGAGGAAGAAAATGAATATCATAGTAGTAATGACGAAACCAAGGAAGATCCCCCAAGTGATTATGTACTAGAAAGCGATTGATATTATACAGGTCCTCCTCATATTTCATCAGTGCTTATGTATTGTTAATTACATAGCTGTATTTTCTTCTATGTTGTCTTTTTAGATATTTTATGTTTTATGTCTACTAATGTGTTGTATTTTTGTGTTACAGAACTTTTATTCATATCACTGCTGTTGACGCTGCATTTTCTGTTTGGCCCTCATTTCTCACAGATTTGGAACTTTAGTAGAGCCTAGAGATATGTAAAGATTCTTTTTGTATATGTTTTTTTTTATACAGTATCCTTCTATATAGATTCTTTTAGATATGTAAAGATTCTTTTTGTATATGTTTTTTTTTTTACAGTATCCTTCTATATAGATTCTTTTGTATACATTATTTAATTTGTATAAAATTTAATTGCATTCTGCTCATCTGCTATTGTTACTGTTCTTCTACTTGTGTTGTTGCTGGTTATTATACTATGCAAGTTTTGGATTAGTAGAAAAACATGGTGTCTCACGGACAATTCTATGAGAAAATTCAAATAAAAAACTAATTTTTGTAAGTTGTCACAGTTTTTCTCTCGAACAGAGTCTGTGAGAAAACTTTCTCATGGACATATTCTGTGAGAAAAACCACGAGCTTGTCATGAGACTTTGTGGATCTTTCTCACGGAAAGTTTCTCTATTCTCATGGACTATATTTTGCATGAGAAATTGAGTTTGTTATGCCCACTTTTTCTCATGCACTACATCCATGAGATAATCTATGAGAAACATCTTTCTCACGGAATTTTCACTCATTTCTTATGGATTTATTCTGTGAGAAAAAGTGATTTTTCTTGTAGTGTAAGATACCTTCCAAAAAATTACTTGTATCACCATATGAATTATGGAAAGGAAGAGAACCAAATCTAAGTTATCTTAGAGTTTGGGATGCACTTACTAGATTAAGTTTTAACTTGGAAAAAATAGTATATATTAATCACCCTATGGGTAACATCACCCAAGTTCTATGCTCATATGGGTAATCAAGCAACTTATTTCTCGTAACTTTTAAATTATCCAATCTAGGGTAGAAAGTAAATAGCATGAAGACAATTCAAGCAATGAAGGTTAAATTCAACAAGTAATTGTGAGGAACAGCTCTAGCTCAATGGAACGTGCTTCCTATCATAAGGTTAGTCTTCTCACTCCCTTCCTAGTTCGAATCCCCTTGATTTGCAAAAAACACTCACTATTTACCTATAGACAAAAGAAAAAAAAAAAGATCAACAGGTAATCAACAATGTTTTCAAGAAGGAAATTAATGTATCCCTCAAAGTATTGTCTCTATCACCATAATTTTTATAATTGCATTTCATATGCAATGGTCAAAGAATCAACATAGATATTACAATTAGCCAATTAGAGGCAAATGTCATGAATGAAACATAAAAGATCAAGACTCAGTAGGTTTCCCACAAAACAGTACTGGACTTTCAAGTGGGTGATGAGCTGCTGAGGCTCCTCAAATTAATTAAGTTTAAGGTCGGTTACCTAAGCTATTTGCAGCATATGGCAGCCCTAAGTCGAACCTAAGGATTGTTCTATTTAGTGAATCATATTAAGAAGCATATAAACAGGGGGGTTGTGTTTGTTTATGTGATTAACAGAAACTAATGGCAAGTGGTAGAGTTTAAGAGAAAGCAACCAATCCAAGCCTTAACTAATTCTGATTTTAGTTCTTCTTTGATTTCTAATGATCCATTCAATTATTAACCATGTTCTTGGCCTTTAAAATATATCAAGAAGCCTCTCAATGTTCTATGGATTCCACTGGTTAAGCAACCAGAATTCGGTTTTAACTAAGACTAAATGAATTAAGCAAACATTCAAGTCTAGTTTTGCCCAAGTCCATGATCCAGCCAAGGTGATTAATCTATCCAAAAGCTTAGAAACATTAATCAACCATACAATCCTCTTTTATCATATGCAATTAAGCAATCACACATGAAGATCCAAATTTGAATTTTAACAATCCAAATAGAATAATCCAGAGGAAGCAAGAAGCAGATTAATCATTGAAATGAATAACAACAACACATAATCTCAAAACCAATAATCAGAACAGCCAAAACCTAGATTGATTTGATGATTTAGCCCTCCATGAACAAGAGAAGCTAAGTTCTTACAAAAATATCTAAGAGAAAACTTAAGGACTAAGGAAAGAGTAAAAGTTGTCTAAAAATATCTAATTCACTTCCTCTCAATTTCGGCTGCCCTCTTGTGCTGATATAGACCTCCAAAATTACATGCACACCCAAATTACCCTTAGAGCACACTTGTTCCCATGGGCCTTAGCTTCAATTGGGCTTTGGTTTGGGCCCATTTGGACTTGTCATGAGGAAGTTAGGCCCATTTAAGTGGCAATAGGTATCTGGAACCGTCAGCTAACTTCCACAGCAAATAAGACCATTTTCAATATAAAATATGGTGAACTGGTCTTCATATCAATTGAAGCTCTATCAGTTAGCTTTCCAATGGAACTAGTTTCAGGTCCATATGACATACACAACTCAAGTTATGGCCCAAATACTGCATGTAGGTCAGGATCTTGTGACAACATGTCTTCTCTAGTTTCCAGGCTGCATATGACCTTCTGAACGTCCGAATTAGCTTTGGAACCCTAAAATAAAGTTGTAGACAATTCTCTTAGATTTCCTACAAGGTATGACTCGGAATTTTTAGACATACAAAACTCAAGATATGCACGAAACACAGAGACAGCATAAAATGTTCAGTATTGCTGGAAATTGCAATTAGGCACAAATGGATCCAAAGTCATGGGTCTAAGTCTATGCAATTCAGCCCAAAAGAGGTTTAAAAGACTAAGTATGAGGGATAACTATTGTATAAAAAGTGTGTTCATCAAATTCGCCCACACTTAGCTTTTGCACGTCTCGGGCAAACTAAAATTCCAAAACTAAGAAAAGCAAGAACAAGGAAACAAAAACAAATTTAAAAACTAAAGGATTACCTCCCAATGATATTTAAGATATGCAGAAGTTCATACCACAAGTATGATGAGCAATTAAAGATTCAAAGAACTCACAGCATTCATGAAATAAAATTTCTTCTCATCCAAAATCAACAAACAAAGTAACTTCAATTGGAAAGCATAAGTCAAGAATGATAGATCCTCACAAGATATACTCTCAATCCCTCAAATGTTTAGAAATTAGGTACTTCACTTAATCAAACTCATGAAGAGATGCACTACCATAAGCTTACTTATTTTCTACTTCTCTACTACTCAAACAAATGCACACACAAATCAAGAGGACTTTATTTAAGGTTGTAATAAGGCCAAGGTAAAGGTAAATGAATGAATCAAGATGGATATCACAAGGTAAAAACTCAAAGAGAATAAAAGAACATTGGAGAGGAACTCAAATGACAAGCATTAAATTCCAAGTGTGTAAAGCATATTCTCCTTCCTTTGCACATATTCCTTTTCCTTTTCTTTTCCTTTTTCACAATTCTGATTTTTTTTTTTGCAGAACCAATTGGTTCTTTTTTTCTTTCTTTCTTTCTTTCACATAATACTTTGCACATTAGGATTCACAACCTCCACACTTGTACTATTAATTACCCACAAGCATAAGAGCTCCTCCAAGACAATGAACCAATGCTCTCCCATTCCCTAAGGTAAGGTAACAACATGGTATTTTGTACATAGGCATATAATGAGCTAAGATCAAAGATAGGTAAATAGGCTCAATGGCGGTAATCAAAGGGAAATAATACAAGGTTGGCTATTTGGCAAAGTGGCTAAATCAAGAAAGAATGTCTCAATCATGTTCATGTATGCAAATGAAAATGTAGCCTAAAAAAGAATCAAGCAAGTTCTAAAGTTAACAAATTTCATAAGTGAAATCACACAAGAAGGAAAAAGAATGGCACAAATGCCAAATCCATTCATCAAAAGGCTCAAAACTCACAAGGCATGTATTTATCAAACTTAATCATCAATCCAACATCTAAAACCAAGCATGTGAAATTAAGGATGGAAAACAAGTTATTCAATCATGCTATGAACCTTGAAATGTAATTACTTTAAACTTACAACTTTACAAATTCTATAACATCATTGGAGGGTAATTAAAACAGAAAAATGACAACAAAAACAGAAAAAACAGCAAGAACAACAAACAGAAAAAATTAAAACAGAAAACAACAAATTTACAGAAATAGTAAAGTAATCAACTAAACTAATCAACTAACCTAATCAACTAAACAGAAAACACCTAATCAACTAAACAGAAAACAATAAAGCAACTAAACTATATACAGAAATCCCTCCCCCACACTTAAATTTTACATTGTCCTCAATGTAAAAACTTCAAAAAGTATCAACAGATGACAAGTAATAACAAGCAGTCACATAAGGACAAGTAAAGTAAAAGAGAGAGAAGAAACATCCTTATCAGGGGAGGTAGATGACATCGTGCAAGTGGACCTCCTCTACTATGTCCTCTTTAGCTACCTCACAGAATGGCTGGCGGCGGTTGAAACCTACATATCAAATAAATGACCAAACTTCTCGCACGCATGTGGGGTAAGATAAAGCAGACATCAAGAACAGAAAATTGAAAATAAAATGAACAGAAAACAGAAACAGAAGTAAAAACAAAAAAACAAAAACAAACTAAAGTAAAATAGAATAGAAAATAGAATACAATTACAATAAGATAATTAGAAAATGTACTCCCCTGAAGCTCAAGGTAGCATCTTCCGATTACTCTCACGAAGACAGCTAGATACCAGGGTCAAAGACCATTCTCACGAAGTCTTGAGTTGCCCCTGTAGAGTCATCTTCTAAAGCTGTAGAATCAGAACCGAAACCAGAACTAGGATCAGCTTCAGATGTAGATTCACCAGGATTGCCATCGCTTAAAAATGTAGAAATTTCTGCACAGATGGCACAGCTAATGTCACCATCACAAACAACATGTGAATGGCGCTGGAGATAATCCTCTATACCCACAAAGTCAGGGAATTCATAACATAGCTCCTCAGACACATCCACTAACACTGCAGGAGCATCAATGACCACAGCCTCTGGGATAGAATCATCTTGTTCTAAAATTGCTGCAATTTTAGAACAAGCAGTGCAAGCAGAATCACCACAACTGCAGCACTTAGAATCAGGAGTGCTTAAGAAGGCAGATATCTCAGCACATACTGCACAAGGTATATCACCATGACAATCAGGACAGGAGTTGCACTGAACAGAGTCATCAATACCAACAAAATCTGGGAAGTCAGCACAGAGCTCATCATACCCATCCCCAACTAGATCATCAATCAAGTCAATGTGAAAGACAGAGTGCTCATCCATGGACGGATGCATAGGCTCAAAAATATTGAACTGCACAATAGAGTCTCCAAACTCCATGGATAGAGTTCCTGCATGAACATCAATCTTGGTCTGTGCGGTCTTTAGGAATGGTCTGCCCATAATGAGTGGAGCCTTGCTGGATTGGGACTGTCCCTCCATCTCCAGAATGTAGAAATCTGTTGGAAAGATCAGCTCATCAACTCTGACCAACACATCTTTAATCAATCCAGCTGGATGTGCACTGCTCCTGTTGGCTAATTGAATCATCAACTCTGACCAACACATCTTCAATCAACCCAGCTGGATGTACACTACTCCTATTGGCTAACTGAATCACAACACCAGTAGTTCTCAAGGGGCCAAGGCCAAGAGAACTAAACACAGTCATAGGCATCACATTAATGGAAGCACCGAGGTCTAGCAAGGCATGCTCAAACTTGGAGTTGCCTATAACACATGGAATGGTGACACATGGAATGGTGAAAGTGCCTGGATCCTTGCACTTCTGGGGCAGAGGTTGGATAAGGGCTGAAACATTCTGACTCATGCTAATTCGCTCATTGCCCTTAGGCCTCCTCCTCTGGGTGCACAATTCCTTGAGAAATTTGGCATATCTAGGAATTTGCTTGATAGCATCCAGCAAGGGAATGTTAACTTCCACCTTCCTGAACGTCTCCAGAAGCTCTTTATCCTTCTATGTCTCATCTGTTTTCTTAGACAGAGTAGCTCTCTGTGGAAAGGGAAGAGGTGCAGAATATGTAGGCTTCTGCTGTGGCATCTCTGGAGTGGAACTACTAGTGCGCTGGCTGGAACTGCTAGGGTCAGCAACAGGTATAACTGGCACACTTGGTTGACTCTGAACTGCAGGTGCAGGGTCTGGAATGGACTTGCCACTCCTAAGAGTGATTGCACTCACATTTTTCGAATTGGGGTTAGGAATGGTCTGAGAAGGAAGGGTGCCAGAACCTTGGGATTGCAATTGACTCACAGATGATGCCAATTGTCCAATCTGCATTTCCAGATTCTGCATGGTGGACTCTGCCCTCTGCTGGAACTGGATGTTGCTGGTGGCCATCTGCTTCACTAAATCTTCCAATGAAAGCTCAGGTTTGGATGTTGACGGGTTGGCTGGCTGCATAAGCTGCTGCTGGAATGGTGGCCTGTTTTGTTGAAACTGGCTCTGCCTGGCTGGCTGAAATTGGCTCTGTTGTTGCCAAGGTTGCCTATATTGCTGCTG
>QAOA01006985.1:168956-182263 GCA_003255065.1 Cercis canadensis
CAGAATAACAAAGGCTGCTGGGGCATCTCATGCCTATGGGAAATGTTCCCGGTTCTCTGACATTGTTCACAAGATTTACAAAATATATGTGCATCCCTAAATAAAGTGACCCAATACAATCCAGAGTCTAAGACCTTCCTAGCTGTACGTTGAGGACCAAAATGTCCACCACATGCAAAAGTATGGCAAAAGTTAAGAACAGACTGAAACTCATTATCAGACACACATCTCCTAATAATTTGATCACTACAGAATTTCCAGAGATAGGGATCATCCCACACATAATATTTTGCCTCACTCTTTAACTTGTCTAATTGGGCACGTGTGAGGTGTGAGGGCAAAGCATGGGCAGCTAAATAATTGACAAGGTCTGCATACCATGGAAACTCACCATGCAGCCCTAACAGCTGCTCGTCAGGAAAGGAATCCTGAATGGGCAGTAGATCAAGATCTCGCTCTATGCGGCTGAGGTGGTCAGCAACCAGGTTCTCAGCTCCACTCTTGTCGCGGATCTCCACATCGAACTCTTGAAGCAGCAACATCCACCTAATCAGTCGTGGCTTGGCATCCGGTTTCTTCAAGAGATACTTAAGAGCTGTATGATCGGAAAACACCACAACCTTCGAATCTATCAAATAGATCTCGCTCTATGCGGCTGAGGTGGTCAGCAACCAGGTTCTCCGCGCCACTCTTGTCGCGGATCTCCACATCAAACTCTTGAAGCAGCAGCATCCACCTAATCAGTCGTGGCTTGGCATCTGGTTTCTTCAAGAGATACCTCAAAGCTGTATGATCTGAAAACACCACAACCTTAGAATCTATCAAATAAGATCTGAACTTATCTAATGCAAAAACAATAGATAAAAGTTCTTTTTCAGTGGTGGTGTAATTCGCTTGAGCAGCATCCAGAGTTCTTGAAGCATAATAGACCACATGAGGAACTTTGGCCACACGCTGCGCTAAGACAGCTCCCAAGGCATAGTTCGAAGCGTCGCACATCAGCTCGAATGGGAGTGTCCAATCAGGTGGCTGAATGACAGGGGTACTGGTGAGAGCTAGCTTTAGGCGGTTGAAAGCTTCCTTGCACTTCTGGTTGAACAGAAACTCCACATCTTTCTGCAGAAGGCTAGACAGCGGAATGGCTATCTTGCTGAAGTCTCTGATAAAGCGCCGGTAGAAACCTGCATGTCCAAGAAAAGATCGCACTTCCCGCACGCATGTGGGGTAAGATAAAGCAGTAATGACATCTATTTTAGCAGGATCTACCTCAACCCCTTTTCTAGATACTACATGGCCTAAAACTATACCTTGTTCTANACCTTGCTCTACCATGAAATGGCACTTTTCAAAATTTAAGACAAGATTAGTCTCAATGCAGCGATGTAGTACTCTAGCTAAACTACTCAGACAGTCATCAAAAGAAGAACCATAAACAGTAAAATCATCCATAAACACCTCCATGCACTCCTCTAAAAAATCAAAAAATATACTTACCATGCACCTCTGGAAGGTACCAGGGGCATTGTAAAGGCCGAAAGGCATCCGCCAGTAAGCAAATGTGCCGAAGGGACAGGTAAAAGTGGTCTTCTCTTGATCCTCCGGTGCTATATGAATATGGAAGTACCCAGTGTAGCCATCCAGGAAGCAGTGATGCGATTTCCCAACTAACCGCTCCAGCATTTGATCGATGAACGGCAAGGGGTAATGATCCTTCCTGGTGGTTTGATTCAGCCTCCTGTAATCAATTCAGACCCGCCAGCTGTTCTGCACTCGGGTAGGCAGCAACTCGTTGTTCTGGTTGGCCACCACTGTCACCCCGGATTTCTTCGGAACGACCTGCACTGGGCTCACCCAAGTGCTGTCAGATATAGGATAAATGATGCCAGCTTGCAGAAGCTTGGTCACCTCCTTCTTTACTACATCCAGGATGAGAGGGTTTAATCGCCTCTGGGGCTGCCGCACTGGTTTAGCGCCATCTTCAAGTAATATGCGATGCATGCATGTAGATGGACTAATGCCAGGAATATCTGCTAACGTCCAGCCAATGGCTCGCTTATGCTCTCGCAGAATGCACAGCAATCTTTCCTCTTGCTCAGGAAGTAAATTGTTGGCCACAATTACTGGAAGCTGCTCTGCAGATGCCAAATACGCATACTTCAGATGCTTAGGCAGATGCTTCAGCTCTAGCTTGGGTGGCTGCACTGTAGAGGGCAGAAAGCTGGGTGGCTGAATGTCAATCTCTGCAAACTGAATCTCCTCCTGAACAGCAGCTGCTGCCAGCTCTGGGGAACCAGAGTTATCATCACGTAAAAATGTGGAGATCTCAGCACAAATAGCACAGCCAGAATCACCGTCACAATCAGTACAAGATTGGCACTGAATAGAATCATCAAAACCAGCCAAATCAGGTAAGTCAGCACACATATGACGGTAAACATCCTCAACCAAATCATCAATCACATCAATGTGAAAGACAGCATGCTCATCCATGGGATGCTTCATAGCATCAAAAATGTTGAACTGCACAACAGATTCGCCAAACTCCATGGATAGAGTTCCTGCATACACATCAATGTGATAGCACTCACATTACTCCCATTTGGATTGGGAATTGTCTGTGAAGGGAGTTTGCCAGAACCCTTGGACTGCAACTGGCTAACTGATGATGCCAATTGTCCAATCTGTGTTTCCAGATTCTGCATGGTGGACTCTGCCCTTTGCTGGAACTGGATGTTGCTAGTGGCCATTTGCTTCACTAAATCTTCCAATGAAGGCTCAGGTTTGGATGTTGACGGGTTGGCTGGCTGTATAGGCTGCTGCTGGAATGGTGGCCTATTTTGTTGAAACTGGCCCTGCCTGGCTGGCTGAAATTGGCTCTGTTGTTGCCAAGGTTGCCTATACTGCTGCTGTTGTTGGGAGGACTGCTGTTGTGGTGCTGCAGCATTGCCAAATCTGAAATTTGGATGATCCCTCCAACCAGGGTTGTAAGTGTTGGAGTACCGATCGTATCTAGGCTGCTGCTGCGATTGGTATGGGGATCGACCAGGAAAAACACCTGCTGCAGCTACAGAGGGATCCTGAAATCCAGAATCACCATCTTGCAGTGTAGGGCATGCGTCTGTAGGATGTGATGGACAAGCACAAATGCCACACACGCTTGCAGGTTGAGGGGTGGATACTTGTCGCCCCACTGCCAATTGCCTGACCAAGGAGGTCAGTTCATCAAGTCTGTGCTCCATTCTTTGTTGGTCAGCAAATGATACACCAACTTCATTGACTCCCCTGGTGGAATGAATCATCCGAACACCAAACTGCTGGGAATTCTCTGCCATATTGGAAATTAAATCTCTGGCAGCAGCAGGTGTTTTATCCACTAATGCTCCTCCACTAGCAGAATCAATGTTACTTCTATCCGAAGGTGACAAGCCTTCATAGAAATACTGTATCAACAGCTGATCACTTATTTGGTGATGGAAGCAGCTTGAACACAGCTTGGTAAACCTCTCCCAATACTCATGCAATGTCTCCCCTGGCAGTTGCCTTATGCCACATATATCTTTTCGAATGGCAACAGTTCTGGAGGCAGGGAAGAACTTGGCCAGAAACAGCTTCTTCATGTCACTCCAATTTCTGACCGAACCTTGTGACAAGTAAAAGAGCCAGTCTTTAGCTGCATCAGCAAGAGAGAAAGGGAATGCTCTTAACTTGATCTGCTCTTCAGAAATTCCTTGTGGCCTTATGGTGGAATAAACCACATGGAATTCCTTCAAATGCTTATGAGGATCTTCACCTGCAAGACCATGAAACTTTGGCAGTAAGTGTATCAATCCAGATTTCAATTCAAAAGCAGTATCAATTTCTGGATATTGGATCCCTAAAGGTTGGTAAGCAACATCAGGGGTGGCCAATTCCTTAAGAGTTCTGTCTCTAGGCTGCATGTTATTATTATTATTATTTCCAGCTCTATTAGCATTATCAGCTCTATTACCTTCATCAACAACAGGATCAACAATAGGAATAACAATAGGAGTTCTAGCTTCAGCCATGGTAGGATCTAAATTATCAACAGCCCTATGTGCTCTATTACGGGTATGCAAGGTTCTCTCTATTTCAGGGTCTACTTCAAGCAATACAAAGGGAGAAGACCTAGTCATACACCATGCAAACAAGTGGCTAAATGCCTAAACACACCACAATGCACAAAAACACAGAAAAACACACAAAACTGACAGAATTAAGCTAAAACCGAAACACACCAAAAACACAAAACAAAGGTAAAAAGACACCAAAATAGGACTAGAAAAGGTATCTAAACATTTTTTAAAATTTTTCTACCACCACAGGACGAAAGGTGGATGAAAATGGAACTCAAAAATCAAATAAAAAATCTTAAAAAAATGGAAAAGTGGTCAAAACAGTGGAATTTGGCTTAAAAAAGTGGACCTCACGGCCGTACGCTGTGACTGTTGTGAGTTAGGCCCTTTTCCTTCAACTGAGTAAGTTTCAGGTCAATCGGAGCTAAAAATTTCGTTTTGAACAGTAGAACCAGAAATCACTAAATCAAGCCAAACCGAAGGAAAAACAAAGGGGAAATGGTCCAAATGGCCAGAATTCACTCAATGACAATATAAAACATCTAAGGACACTTCAAATCAAGAAAAACAATGGCCACTGGCCTCAAACAGAATGGATACTTGGCCAAAAAGTTATGGAAAAAGTGGCCAAAACCCTAAAAAGAACAAAAACTCAAACACAAGGGGGGTGAATTAGGGGAAAGTTAAAAGTCAGTTTTACTACTAATACTACTGATTCAAAGATAGAACAATCCCCGGCAACGGCGCCAAAATTTGATGAGCTGCCGAGGCTCCTCAAATTACTTAAAGTTTAAGGTCGGTTCCTAAGCTATTTGCAGCAAAGGGCAGCCCTAAGTCGAACCTAAGGATTGTTCTATTTGGTGAATCATATTGAGAAGCATATAAACAGGGGGGTTGTGTTTGTTTCTGTGATTAACAAAAATTAATTGAAAGTGGTAAAGTTTGAGAGAAAGCAACCAATCCAAGTCTTAACTAATTCTGATTTTGATTCATCCTTGATTTCCAAGGATCCATTTAATTATTAATCATGTTCTTGGCCTTTAAAACATATCAAGAAGCCTCTCAATGTTCTATGGATGTCTACTGGTTAAGCAACCAGAATTCGGTTCAACAAGGGACTAAATGAATTAAGCAAACATTCAAGTCCAGTTTAACCTAAGTCCTGAATCCAGCCAAGGTAATTAATCCGTCCAAGCTTAAAACCATTAATTAACCATACAATCCTCTTTTATCACATGTAAACAAAATATGAACACATGAATAATCCAATCCGAATTAAGCAATTCAAACAGAATATTTCAGAGGATTGAAAGAACTTGATTAATAACTAAAATGAATAACAACAACACATAATCTCAAAACCAATAATCAGAACAGCCAAAACCTGAATTGATTTGATGATTTAGCCCTCAACAAACAAGAAGAGCTGAGTTCTTACAAAATATCTAAGAGAAAACTCAGAGACTAAGGAAAGAGGAAAAACTGTCTAAAAATATCTAATGACTTGATTCTGAATTTCGGCTGCCCCCTCTTGCTGATATAGACCTCCAAATTTACATGCACACCCAAATTGCCCTTAGGGCACACTTGTTCCCATGGGCCTTAGCTTCAATTGGGCTTTGGTTTGGGCCCATTTGGACTTGTCATGAGGAAGTTAGGCCCATTTAAGTGGCAAAAGGTGTCTGGAACCGTCAGCTAACTTCCACAGCAAATAAGACCATCTTCAACATAAAATATGGTGAACCCGTCTTCATATCATTTGAATCTCTGTCTGTTAGCTTTCCAATGGTACCAGTTTCAGGTCCATATGACATACACAACTCAAGTTATGACAAAAATACTGCATGTAGGTCAGGATCCTGCGACAGCATGTCTTCTCTGGATTCCAGGCTGCATATGACCTTCTTAACGTCTGAATTAGCTTTGGAGCCATGAAAGAAAGTTGTAGACAATTCTCTCAGCTTTCCTACAAGGTATGACTCGGAATTTTTAGACATCCAGAACTCAAGATATGCACGAAACACAGAGACAGCATATAATGCTCAGTATGGCTGGAAATTGCAATTAAGCACAAATGGATCCAAAGTCATGAAATTCCAGGCTGCATATGACCTTCTGAACATCCGAATTAGCTTTGGAGCCATGAAAGAAAGTTGTAGACAATTCTCTCAGCTTCCCTACAAGGTATGACTCGGAATTTTTAGACATACAGAACTCAAGATATGCACGAAACACAGAGACAGCATATAATTGTCAGTATTGCTGGAAATTGCAATTAAGCACAAATGGATCCAAAGTCATGAAATGAGGTCTAAGTCTATGCAATTCAGCCCAAAAGAGGTTTAAAAGACTAAGTATGAGGGATAACTATTATATAAAAAGTGTGTTCATCAGGAAGCAAGAGCAAAACGAGGATTTGAGAGGTGCAACTTGGACAGCAAATCGGTAGCTTCTCTACTGAGTTTTATTCTTCTTCCCTTTGAATTATGTCTAGATTTTACCCTACCATGTTCTTATCTTTTGCTGTGAGCTAATATCTTATTTAGGGCTATGATGTAGCCTAATTATAAACGGTTGTAGTTTCTTGTGAAATTAATTTGAGGTTTATATTTTTTATTTGAGTGTTTATCCCTATTCTTAATGCTTCTAATTAACTGGCCATTAATTAGTTGATTAGTTAATCACTTAGAGACTGAAAGGAGATTTGTGTGTCTAGTTCATTGAGATAAATATCACAGGTTGCATGTAGGATAGGAATATACTTCCATGACTTGTGTAGTAAATTTTGTATCTGATAGCCAATATTTGTATCGACTCCATAGCAACTTTACCTGCTCGTGCATTGCACAAGCATGACACTAGATTAAAGTAAACTAGAAAAAGTAAAACTTATAAAAATCACGAAAAAGTAAAAAGTAAACTTGGCAGCAGTAGGTGAGAAAATGATGCTTCAGCTTCATGAATTGGATGAGTTTTTGCATCAAGCTTATGAGAGTTCAAAGCCCTACAAAGAAAAAATGAAGCAATGACATGACAAGAGGATTATCCCAAGGAATTTTGAATCGAGACAACAAGTGTTATTATACAACTCAAGGTTGAAACTCTTTCCTAGGAAGTTGAAATCGAGGTGGTCAGGTCCCTTTTTTATCAAAAAAGTCTTCCCCTATGGAGCTATTGAAGTAGCTAGCATTCATTTAGTAATAAGCTTCAAGGTTAATGAAAAGAAGCTTAAGCGTTATTGGGGAGATGGGGTTCAGCACCAAATCTCTCCAATGGTCCTTTCTGCACTAACATAACACCAGAGAGAGTTCAGCTTAGGACTATAAATTAAGTGCTTGTTGGAACGCAACCCAATATCTAGTGTTTTATTGTTTTCTTAAGTTTCTTTATGATTTATCTTGAATTGGTTTCTCTAAGTGTCTTAGTTAGTTTTTAGCTAAAAGAGGAGATTTATTTCCTATTTTTTCTGGTGTAGGTTTTGCTTGAGACACTTATGCAGATTCAAGTTCAGTATTCAAGCTTAGAATGAAGAACATGGATTGAAACACAGTCGTGCCCTACCCCATGTGCATCAGGCAAAGATCCCAAGAGAAGAACATGGCTAGTGACATGGTCGTGTCAATACTAGAGGAAGAACACGGCCAATGACATGGTCGTGTCTATACCTATGTGAACCATCCAGAAAGTCAAGGAGGAAAACACGAGCACACACGACCGTGGCAGCAAGCGTGTGGATGACAAAGAGAGTCCAGAAAGAACACGGCAAGTGACATGGCCGTGTCTATTCCCGTGTCGATTGACCAAAAGTGACCCACCTGAAGACACGGCCATGTCAATACCTAGGTAAGTATCCATGCATGTCATGTCACTAACACGGTCGCACACACGGCCGTGTCTTGCTCGTGTCACTTAAAAGGATTTTCTACACTCTACACACGGCCCAATACACAGGCATGTCACCCCGTGTCACACCAACACCCCCACTGCCATGCACGTGTCAACTTCCCGTGTTTCTTACCCAAGCCCAACATGCCCACAATATACGGCTGTGTCACTTAAAACCCTTTAAAATTTTGGTTCACGGGTCGTCATTTCACTTAAAAAAATAACCCAATTTCTCTCATTCTCCTCTAAATCCCTAACCATTCCGGTACTCCCATACCCATTTCCGGCCAAACTCCTCTAAATTGAATAAGTGGCCCAAATGTAACAAAATAATAAAACATATGCCTAAAATGGGGTCACCAATTTAAAAAGAAAAAAGAAAAACAATTTACTTACACTAGGTTAGCACCCATAATCAACCTGGCTACAAGTACATGATAAATGAAAATTTCAATATTGAAAAATTAGTTGAAGACTTAGATCTGAAAATATGGTTTCTACAGTTTGTATTTCTTTACATGTTTACCATTTGAGGAATGTGAGAAACAAATATTTTCATGTCATCATGTAGGAAACATGTAAAGAAAGTAAATAAGTATTTTGCCTGTGATAAAGGAAAAGACAATTGTCATTATTAAAGATGACTCATGATGCGAAAGATATACTAGATCCAAAAAGACCAAGATTCGAGCCTGGGAATTAGCAAGAAATTTAAAATCAAGATTTGAGCTTGGGAATTGGCAAGGAATTTAAAATCATTATTTGACCTTGAGGATTAGCAAGAAATTTAAAACCAATGTTTGATCCTGGGAATTGGCAAAAAATTTAAAAACCAAGATTTAAGAAAACACAGAAGCACAAGAATAAAACCGATAAACAACTAAAGAACTAACTAAATACCAAGTGAATGAAATCTAATTCATTTATATGAAATTCACTCATTATTTAACATATATATATATATATATATATCTCTCTCTGTGTGTGTGTGTCTGTATTTGTGTAAAATAACTTATTTGTTTCATTGGAATGATTATTTATTCCATATTAATTCGTAATTGAATATTTTTATGATATCTTTTCTTTGAACTTGTGTTTTCATTGTCATAATAATTTATTTATTTTTGTGTCCATATTTTTATGCTTATGTTTATGTTTATGTTTATGTTTATATTTATGTTTATGATTATGTTTATTAAAAAATTAGCCATTTTATTTAGTTTATATAAGGTGTTGAATAATTTGTAAAATAGATATGAGAACAAGTTCAAAATTTGACAAACTTAAGGTATTTTGATTGCTTATAATTTCAACCAAGAGCCTATCTGTAACTTTAAGATAATGCGCTGCATATGCCCATGTTTCAAGCCCAATATACTAGCAAGTTAAATATTTAAATGTGTTCATTAATTTGTAGTGTGATAGTAGATGGGGGAAGTTGTGCTAATGTAGCTTGCCTATACATAAATACTTCAAACCCTACATTCTCCAATCGCTTAACAATAATAGGGAGGTAACAGTGAGCAAAAAAGTCCTAATCTCTTTCTCCATTGGCAAGTATGAAGATGAGGTGCTTTGTGATATTATTCCCATGCAGGCTAGCCACATACTCCTTGGTAGGACTTAACCATTTGACTACAAAGTCAATCACAGTGGGTATATAAAATTATACTCATTTGTTTTCAACAAGAGGCTAATTACCTTAATCCTTATGTCTCTCCAAAGCAAATTCTAGAAGATCAAATACGGATAAAAAAGATTGTGAGCTTGAGAGAGAGCAAAAGAGAGTGGAGGCCAAGACCTTCAAGAGGCAAGAAAAAGAGAGAGAAACTGAGAGCAGATTGAGTGGAAAGAAGAGATGAAAAATGAAATATTATGAGCTTGGGAAAAGAGAGTCCAAGAAAGTTTTGCTTTCTCATAAGCCTACTCTAACATCCTTGTGCAAAAAGACTTATGTTGAGACTAATCCCTTCAATCTTTCATGTTCTAGTGTGTGTTTGTCCCATGTGTAGAATCTTGAAGAAGTCTCTCAAAAAACAACACAAGATGGAATGTGGTTAACTTTACACATTTTCCTATTTTGACATCAACTTATGTTGATTGTGCACTTGCTGAAAAATTGTTTCATCGTGATCCTACTCTTGTTGTAATGGTGTATGCATGTGGAGATTTAGGAAATAATGTTGATGGATTAGGAGATTTCATGCTTCTTACTTATTTACATGCTAGGGCACTAGGTCTCGATCATGTTAGAACCTTGTGTGCTAGTGACTTTTATGATATCGGTAGGAAGAGTATGAGTGTTACATGGGCTGCACAACCCCACCATATGCCAAATTACTCTTTGTTTAGAAAGCTCGATGACCAGTTATTCCATAACTCCATGTATAGATCTCACATTTCTCTTAATTCTTGCATAAATAACACTTTTTATGATACCAATGTATTTTGTAAGGATGAACTTTCGCATGATTGTTATAGGCTTAAATTTGTTGGACATAATTATTTGCTTTCTTTTAGATTTATATATGGAACCTATGGTTGGTTGTCCATACCTTGTAAGGTTTGTCATATCTCTCATACCCTATCTAAAGTGGTGAATCTTTTGTTGCACATTTCCATTGGATACTTTTTGAAGGCCTACTTCTTGGTATTTTTAAATCAAGAGCTGAGTTTAGTTTATTCTAATCTTACAGTGCTTGCTTCACTATTTCTTTTATGCCTTTATGCATTTTTATGCTTTTGTGTTCCTCACAAAAATTTCAGTTTTGTGGTTTCTTGTAAGGAATTTGAGAGGGTGGTCTTTGACCTGGGTATCTCCTTTTACTTTGTTGTTACAAATAAGGGAGAAGGAACTTGAATGTTCAAGATGAAGCTGGTCAATGTATGATGAGCTGCCGAGGCTCCTCAAATTACTTAATGTTTTAGGTCGTAGTGGTTGCACTAAGCATATCTTCCTCTACAATCTTAAACCTTGTTCTGGCTTGATATTAATTGGGTTTTACACTCATTACCCTTTTCTTGTTGATGTAGGTTAAAGATTTGAGGGCAAGTCTTTTTGAATAGGGAGGGGATGATGCGATCCAAGGTAGCAACACCAAGGAGGCCGAGGCTAGGGTTTAGCTCATAGTTATTTGGTCAATAGTCATTGTATTTTGATATCATTGTTGGGCCGAAATGCTATGTATTTAGGGTCTTTATTTTCTGATTTATTTCTTGAGACTTTGTTTTGGGTTAAGTTTGTAGTAATGGCCCATTTTGAACTTCTATTAGGGTTGGTCATTACTTAAGCCACTTAGGGCTTGCTTAGTTGGGTTTTAGGATCTTTGGGTCAGTTTGGGTTCGGTTACCCACTCAGCTCCAAAAATCGCCCCACAAACACTTTAAAGAGATGATTGCCTTTGTCATCAACATTATTCAGAAATTAATCAAAGAACTTGTTGAGAGATTTCTTCTCTTTTCTCTGTTTTGAAAGCTATGGACCAGCAAGGGTACAACTTGCATGGTGCTAGAATCTTATCACTCCCAATCTCTTTTTTCCCTGAAGTTTGGCGATTCAATCAATGCTTCATCCTTTCCACGTTGGTTCTTGATTCTTTTTGCTTGAGAGGTTTGGCTGCATTGTTGAGTTGCTCATTCTAAGTTTAAGGGTCTTCACTTCATTTCCATTCATCTTGTTCTGTTTAATTCAATGGCCAATTTCTTGGGATCCTTAGATTCGTGGTGTTATGCTGAGTTGACCAATCGCATCAACAAGCAAAATGTTAAGTTTTTGGGTATTTGTTATGTGGATTTTACACCCATTTTATAAATGCTTTTAGCTTAACTTTATGTTTGTGTCTTGAGATTTGTAGCCTTAATCTTGTTCATTCTGTCTATTTTGTAGGTTTGAATGGAAAAAGTGAAAATTAATCTCTTAAAGAGGCATTGAATACAAGATTTGATAAATTTTTGGTTTGTTGGGTATTGCTATACTACTCCCTGGCATCGCTATGCTCCAAGTCCACCAGCTGCAGAGGTGAGCAAGGTGTTGGGCATCCTTATGCTACTTCCTAGCGTCGCTACGCCCTCTCTTAGCCAAAAGCCACATCGAAGCATCCTTTAGGTGTCGCTACGCCCTTGACCAATGTCGCTATTCCCATGACCTAGAGTCGCTTTGCCAGGCCATCCACCAAAGCACTCCCTGGGTGTCCTAGCGCTCGTGATCCAGCGTCCTAACGCCCAACGTGCATTCTTCTGTGCACGTGCTTTGTTTTTCCTATTAGAATTAGGAGTAATAGGTTTTAGTATTTAAGCAACTTTTAGGTTTGAGTTTAGGGATCTTTTCTTGACTTTTTGGAAGTAAAGAAGCATGAGCAAAACGAGGATTTGAGAGGTGCCACTTGGACAGCAAATCGGTAGCTTCTCTGTTGAGTTTTATTCTTCTTCCCTTTGAATTATGTCTAGATTTTACCCTACCATGTTCTTATCTTTTGCTGTGAGCTAATCTCTTATTTAGGGCTATGATGTAGCCTAATTATAAACGGTTGTAGTTTCTTGTGAAATTAATTTGAGGTTTATATTTTTTATTTGAGTGTTTATCCCTATTCTTAATTCTTCTAATTAACTGGCCATTAATTAGTTGATTAGTTAATCACTTAGAGACTGAAAGGAGATTTGTGTGTCTGATGAGCTGCCGAGTCTCCTCAAATTAATTAAGTTTAAGGTCGGTTCCTAAGCTATTTGCAGCAAAGGGCAGCCCTAAGTCGAAGCTAAGGATTGTTCTATTTGGTGAATCATATTGAGAAGCATATAAACATGGACCTGAAACTAGTACCATTGGAAAGCTAACAGACAGAGCTTCATAGCAACTTTACCTGCTCGTGCATTGCACAGGCATGACACTAGATTAAAGTAAACTAGAAAAAGTAAAACTTATAAAAATCACGAAAAAGTAAAAAGTAAACTTGGCAGCAGTAGGTGAGAAAAGGATGCTTCAGCTTCATGAATTGGATGAGTTTTTGCATCAAGCTTATGAGAGTTCAAAGCTCTACAAAGAAAAAATAAAGCGATGACATGACAAGAGGATTATCCCAAGGAATTTTGAATCGGGACAACAAGTGTTATTAAACAACTCAAGGTTGAAACTCTTTCCTAGGAAGTTGAAATCGAGGTGGTCAGGTCCCTTTTTTATCAAAAAAGTCTTCCCCTATGGAGCTATTGAAGTAGCTAGCATTCATTTAGGAATAAGCTTCAAGGTTAATGAAAAAAAGCTTAAGCGTTATTGGGGTGATGGGGTTCAGCACCAAATCTCTCCAATGGTCCTTTCTGCACTAACATAACACCAGA
>QAOA01006985.1:183827-196979 GCA_003255065.1 Cercis canadensis
TAGGGAGGTAACAGTGAGCAAAAAAGTCCTAATCTCTTTCTCCATTGGCAAGTATGAAGATGAGGTGCTTTGTGATATTATTCCCATGCAGGCTAGCCACATACTCCTTGGTAGGACTTGACCATTTGACTACAAAGTCAATCACAATGGGTACATAAAATTATACTCATTTGTTTTCAACAAGAGGCTAATTACCTTGATCCTTATGTCTCCAAAGCAAATTCTAGAAGATCAAATACGGATAAAAAAGATTGTGAGCTTGAGAGAGAGCAAAAAAGAGTGGAGGCCAAGACCTTCAAGAGGCAAGAAAAAGAGAGAGAAACCGAGAGCAGATTGAGTGGAAAGAAGAGATGAAAAATGAAAGATTATGAGCTTGGGAAAAGAGAGTCCAAGAAAGTTTTGCTTTCTCATAAGCCTACTCTAACATCCTTGTGCAAAAAGACTTATGTTGAGACTAATCCCTTCAATCTTTCATGTTCTAGTGTGTGTTTGTCCCATGTGTAGAACACAAGATGGAATGTGGTTAACTTTACACATTTTCCTACTTTGACATCAACTTATGTTGATTGTGCACTTGCTGAAAAATTATTTAATCATGATCCTACTCTTGTTGTAATGGTGTATGCATGTGGAGATTTAGGAAATAATGTTGATGGATTAGGAGATTTCATGCTTCTTACTTATTTACATGCTAGGGCACTAGGTGTCGATCATGTTAGAACCTTGTGTGCTAGTGACTTTTATGATATCGGTAGGGAGAGTATGAGTGTTACATGGGCTGCACAACCCCACCATATGCCAAATTACTCTTTGTTTAGAAAGCTCGATGACCAGTTATTCTATAACTCCATGTATAGATCTCACATTTCTCTTAATTCTTGCATAAATAACACTTTTTATGATACCAATGTATTTTGTAAGGATGAACTTGCGCATGATTGTTATAGGCTTAGATTTGTTGGACATAATTATTTGCTTTCTTTTAGATTTATATATGGAACTTATGGTTGGTTGTCCATACCTTGTAAGGTTTGTCATATCTCTCATACCCTATCTAAAGTGGTGAATCTTTTGTTGCACATTTCCATTGGATACTTTTTGAAGGCCTACTTCTTGGTATTTTTAAATCAAGAGCTGAGTTTAGTTTATTCTAGTCCTACAGTGCTTGCTTCACTATTTCTTTTATGCCTTTATGCATTTTTATGTTTTTGTGTTCCTCACAAAAATTTTAGCTTTGTGATTTCTTGTAAGGAATTTGAGAGGGTGGTATTTGACCCGGGTATCTCCTTTTACTTTGTTGTTACAAATAAGGGAGAAGGAACTTGAATGTTCAAGATGAAGCTGGTCAATGTAACACAAGTCTTAGTGGTTGCACTAAGCCTATCTTCCTCTACAATCTTAAACCTTGTTGTGGCTTGATATTAATTAGGTTTTACACTCATTACCCTTTTCTTGTTGATGTAGGTTAAAGATTAATTAGGGCTGGTCATTACTTAAGCCACTTAGGGCTTGCTTAGTTGGTTTTAGGATCTTTGGGTCAGTTTGGGTTCGGTTACCCACTCAGCTCCTAAAATTGTCCCACAAACACTTTAAGGAGATGATTGCCTTTGTCATCAACATTATTCAGAAATTAATCAAACAACTTGTTGGGAGGTTTCTTCTCTTTTCTCTCTTTTGAGAGCTATGGACCAGCAAGGGTACAACTTGCTTGGTGCTAGAATCTTATCACTCCCAATCTCTTTTTTCCCTGAAGTTTGGCGATTCAATCAATGCTTCATCCTTTCCACGTTGGTTCTTGATTCTTTGTGCTTGAGAGGTTTGGCTGCATTGTTTAGTTGCTCATTCTAAGTTTAAGGGTCTTCACTTCAATTCCATTCATCTTGTTTTGTTGAATTCATTGGCCAATTTCTTGTGATCCTTGGATTCGTGGTGTTATGCTGAATAGACCAATCGCATCAACAAGCAAAATGTTAAGTTTTTGGGTATTTGTTAAGTAGATTTTACACCAACTTTATAAATGCTTTTAGCTTAACTTTTTGTTTGTGTCTTGAGATTTGTAGCCTTAATCTTGTTCATTCTGTCTATTTTGTAAGTTTGAATGGAAAAAGTGAAAATTATTGCATAAAGAGGCATTGAAGACAAGATATGACAAATTTTTGGTTTGTTGGGCGTTGCTATGCTACTCCCTGGCGTCGCTATGCTCCAAGTCCACCAGTTGCAGAGGTGAGCAAGGTGCTGGGCATCCTTATGCTACTTCCTAGCGTCGCTACGCTCTCTCTTAGCCAAAAGCCACATTGAAGCATCCTTTGGGCGTCGCTACGCCCTTGAGCAATGTCGCTATGCCCATGACCTAGAGTCGCTTTGCCAGGCCATCCACCAAAGCACTCCCTGGGCGTCCTAGCGCTCGTGATCCAGCGTCCCAACGCCCAACGTGCATTCTTCCGCGCACGTGCTTTGTTTTTCCTATTAGAATTAGGAGTAATAGGTTTTAGTATTTAAGCAACTTTTAGGTTTGAGTTTAGGGATCTTTTCTTGACGTTTTAGAAGTAAGGAAGTGATGAGCTGCCGAGACTCCTCAAATTAATTAAGTTTAAGGTCGGTTCCTAAGCTATTTGCAGCAAAGGGCAGCCCTAAGTCGAACCTAAGGATTGTTCTATTTGGTGAATCATATTGAGAAGCATATAAACAGGGGGGTTGTGTTTGTTTCTGTGATTAACAAAAATTAATTGAAAGTGGTAAAGTTTGAGAGAAAGCAACCAATCCAAGTCTTAACTAATTCTGATTTTGATTCATCCTTGATTTCCAAGGATCCATTTAATTATTAATCATGTTCTTGGCCTTTAAAACATATCAAGAAGCCTCTCAATGTTCTATGGATGTCTACTGGTTAAGCAACCAGAATTCGGTTCAACAAGGGACTAAATGAATTAAGCAAACATTCAAGTCCAGTTTAACCTAAGTCCTGAATCCAGTCAAGGTAATTAATCCGTCCAAGCTTAAAACCATTAATTAACCATACAATCCTCTTTTATCACATGCAAACAGAATATGAACACATGAATAATCCAATCAGAATTAAGCAATTTAAACAGAATATTTCAGAGGATTGAAAGAACTTGATTAACAACTAAAATGAATAACAACAACACATAATCTCAAAACCAATAATCAGAATAGCCAAAACCCTGAATTGATATGATGATTTAGCCCTCCATGAACAAGAAGAGCTGAGTTCTTACAAAATATCTAAGAGAAAACTTAGAGACTAAGGAAAGAGGAAAAGCTGTCTAAAAATATCTAATGACTTGATTCTGAATTTCGGCTGCCCCCTCTTGCTGATATAGACCTCCAAAATTACATGCACACCCAAATTGCCCTTAGGGCACACTTGTTCCCATGGGCCTTAGCTTCAATTGGGCTTTGGTTTGGGCCCATTTGGACTTGTCATGAGGAAGTTAGGCCCATTTAAGTGGCAAAAGGTGTCTGGAACCGTCAGCTAACTTGCACATCAAATAATACCATCTTCAACATAAAATATGGTGAACCGGTCTTCATATCAATTGAATCTCTGTCTGTTAGCTTTCCAATGGTACCAGTTTTAGGTCCATATGACATACACAACTCAAGTTATGACCCAAATACTGCATGTAGGTCAGGATCCTGCGACAGCATGTCTTCTCTGGATTCCAGGCTGCATATGACCGTCTGAACGTCCGAATTAGCTTTGGAGCCCTAAAAGAAAGTTGTAAAAATTCACTCAGCTTTCCTACAAGGTATAACTCGGAATTTTTAGACATCCAGAACTCAAGATATGCACGAAACACAGAGACAGCATATAATGCTCAGTATTGCTGGAAATTGCAATTAAGCACAAATGGATCCAAAGTCATGAAATGAGGTCTAAGTCTATGCAATTCAGCCCAAAAGAGGTTTAAAAGACTAAGTATGAGGGATAACTATTATATAAAAAGTGTGTTCATCAAATTCCCCCACACTTAGCTTTTGCACGTCTCGGGCAAACTAAAATTCCAAAACTAAGAAAAGCAAGAACAAGGAAACAAAAACAAATTTAAAAACTAAAGGATCACCTCCCAATGATATTTAAGAAATGCAGAAGTTCATACCACAAGTAAGATAAGCAATTAAAGATTCAAGGAAGTCACAGCATTCATGAAATAAAATTTCTTCTCATCCAAAATCAACAAACAAGGTAACTTCAATTGGAAAGCATAAGTTAAGAATGATAGATCCTCACAAGATACACTCTCAATCCCTCAAGTGTTTAGAAATTAGGTACTCCACTCAATCAAACTCATGAAGAGATGCACTACCATAAGCTTGCTTATCTTCTATTTCTCCACTACTCAAACAAATGCACACACAAATCAAGAGGACTTTATTTAAGGTTGTAATAAGGCCAAGGTAAAGGTAAAGGAATGAAGCAAAATGGATATCACAAGGTAAAACTCAAAGAGAATAAGAGAACATTGGAGAGGAACTCAAATGACAAGCATTAAATTCCAAGTGTGTAAAGCATATTCTCCTTTCTTTGTACATATTCCTTTTCCTTTTCTTTTCCTTTTTCACAATTCTGATTTTTTTTTTTTTTTTTTTTTTTTTTTTTTTTTTTTCTGTTCCTTTTGGCTTTTTTTTTTTTTTTCTTTCATATAATACTTTGCACATTAGAATTCACAACCTCCACACTTGTACTATTAATTACCCACAAGCATAAGAGCTCCTCTAAGACAATGAACCAATGCTCTCCCATTCCCTAAGGTAAGGTAACAACATGGTATTTTGTACATAGGCATATAATGAGCTAATATCAAAGATAGGCAAATAGGCTCAATAGGGGTAATCAAAGGGAAATAATACAAGGTTGGCTATTTGGCAAAGTGGCTAAATCAAGAAAGAATGCCTCAATCATGTTCATGTATGCAAATGAAAATGTAGCCTCAAAAAGAATCAAGCAAGTTCTAGAGTTAACAAATTCCATGAGTGAAATCACACAAGAAGGAAAAGAATGGCACAAATGCCAAATCCATTCATCAAAAGGCTCAAAACTCACAAGGCATGTATCTATCAAACTTAATCATCAATCCAACATCTAAAACCAAGCATGTGAAATTAAGGATGGAAAACAAGTTATTCAATCATGCTATGAACCTTGAAATGTAATTACTTTAAACTTACAACTTTACAAATTCTATAACATCATTGGAGGGTAATTAAAACAGAAAAATGACAACAAAAACAGAAAAAACAGCAAGAACAACAAACAGAAAAAATTAAAACAGAAAACAACAAATTTACAGAAATAGTAAAGTAATCAACTAAACTAATCAACTAACCTAATCAACTAAACAGAAAACACCTAATCAACTAAACAGAAAACAATAAAGCAACTAAACTATATACAGAAATCCCTCCCCCACACTTAAATTTTACATTGTCCTCAATGTAAAAACTTCAAAAAGTATCAACAGATGACAAGTAATAACAAGCAGTCACATAAGGACAAGTAAAGTAAAAGAGAGAGAAGAAACATCCTTATCAGGGGAGGTAGATGGCATCGTGCAAGTGGACCTCCTCCACTATGTCCTCTTTAGCTACCTCACAGAATGGCTGGCGGCGGTTGAAACCTACATGTCAAATAAATGACCAAACTTCCCGCACGCATGTGGGGTAAGATAAAGCAGACATCAAGAACAGAAAATTGAAAATAAAATGAACAGAAAACAGAAACAGAAGCAAAAACAGAAAACAAAAACAGACTAAAGTAAAACAGAATAGAAAATAGAATACAAGTACAATAAGATAATCAGCTAGATACCAGGGTCAAAGACCATTCTCACGAAGTCGTGAGTTGCCCCGGTAGAATTATCTTCTGAAGCTGCAGAATCAGAACTGGAATGAGAACTAGAATCAGCTTCAGATGCAGATTCAGCAGGATTGCCATCGCTTAAAAATGTAGAAATTTCTGCACAGATGGCACAGCTCATGTCACCATCACAAACAGAATGTGAATGGCGCTGGAGATAACCCTCTATACCCACAAAGTCAGGGAATTCAGAATATAGCTCCTCATACACATCCACTAACTCTGTGGGAGCATCAATGACCACAGCCTCTGGAATAGAATCATCTTGTTCTAAAACGGCTGCAATTTCAGAACAAGCAGTGCAAGCAGAATCACCACAACTGCAGCACAGAGAATCAGGACTGCTCAAGAAGGCAGATATTTCAGCACACACTGCACAAGGTATATCACCATCACAGTCAGGACAGGAGTTGCACTGAACAGAGTCTTCAACACCAACAAAATCTGGGAAGTCAGCACAGAGCTCATCAGACCCATCCCCAACTAGATCATCAAGCAAACCAATGTGAAAGACAGAAGGCTCATCCATGGAAGGCTGCATAGGCTCAAAAATATTGAACTGCACAACAGAGTCTCCAAACTCCATGGATAGAGTTCCTGCATGAACATCAATCTTGGTCCGTGCGGTCTTGAGGAATGGCCTGCCCAGAATGAGTGGAGCCTTGCTGGATTGGGACTGTCCCTCCATCTCCAGAATGTAGAAATCTGTTGGAAAGATCAGCTCATCAACTCTGACCAGCACATCTTCAATCACTCCAGCTGGATGTGCACTACTCCTGTTGGCTAGCTGGATCACAACACCAGTAGCTCTCAAGGGGCCAAGTCCAAGAGAACTAAACACAGTCATAGGCATCACATTAATGGAAGCACCAAGGTCTAGCAAGGCATGCTCGAACTTGGATTTGCCTATAACACATGGAATGGTGAAAGTGCCTGGATCCTTGCACTTCTGGGGCATAGGCTGAATAAGGGCCGAAACGTTCTGACTCATGCTAATTCGCTCATTGCCCTTAAGCCTCCTCCTCTGTGTGCACAATTCCTTTAAAAATTTGGCATATCTAGGAATTTGCTTGATAGCATCCAGCAATGGAATGTTGACTTCCACCTTCCTGAATGTCTCCAGAAGCTCTTTATCCTTCTCTGCCTCATCTGTTTTCTTAGAAAGAGTAGCTCTCTGTGGAAAAGGAAGAGGTGCAGAATATGTAGGCTTCTGTTGTGGCCTCTCTGGAGTGGAACTACTAGTGTGCTGGCTGGAATTGCTAGGGTCAGCAACAGGTAGAACTGGCACACTAGGTGTACTCTGAACTGCAGGTGCAGGGTCTGGAATTGACTTGCCACTCCTAAGAGTGATTGCACTCACATTTTTCGAATTAGGGTTAGGAATGGTCTGAGAAGGAAGGGTGCCAGAACCTTGGGATTGCAATTGACTCACAGATGATGCCAATTGTCCAATCTGCATTTCCAGATTCTGCATGGTGGACTCCGCCCTCTGCTGGAACTGGATGTTGCTTGTGGCCATCTGCTTGACTAAATCTTCCAAAGAAGACTCAGGTTTGGATGTTGACGGGTTGGCTGGCTGCATAGGCTGCTGCTGGAATGGTGGCCTGTTCTGTTGAAACTGGCCTGGCCTGGCTGGCTGAAATTGGCTCTGTTGTTGCCAAGGTTGCCTATACTGCTGCTGTTGCTGTGGCTGTTGTTGGGAGGACTGCTGTTGTGGTGCTGCAGCATTGCCATATCTGAAATTTGGATGATCCCTCCAACCAGGGTTGTAAGTGTTGGAGTACGGATCATATCTAGGCTGCTGCTGCTGTTGGTATGGGGATCGACCAGGAAAAACACCTACTGCAGCTACAGAGGGATCCTGAAATCCAGAATCACCATCTTGCAGTGTAGGGCATGCATCTGTAGGATGTGATGGACAAGCACAAATGCCACACACGCTTGCAGGTTGAGGGGTGGATACTTGTCGCCCCACTGCTAATTGCCTGACCAAGGAGGTCAATTCATCAAGTCTGTGCTCCATTCTTTGTTGGCCAGCAAATGATACACCAACTTCATTGACTCCCCTGGTGGAATGAATCATCCGAACACCAAACTGTTGGGAATTCTCTGCCATATTGGAAATTAAATCTCTGGCAGCAGCAGGTGTTTTATCCACTAATGCTCCTCCACTAGCAGAATCAATGTTACTTCTATCCGAAGGTGACAAGCCTTCATAGAAATATTGTATCAACAGCTGATCACTTATTTGGTGATGGAGGCAGCTTGAACACAGCTTGGTAAACCTCTCCCAATACTCATGCAATGTCTCCCCTGGCAGTTGCCTTATGCCACATATATCTTTTCGAATGGCAGCAGTTCTGGAGGCAGGGAAGAACTTGGCCAGAAACAGCTTCTTCATGTCACTCCAATTTCTGACCGAACCTTGTGACAAGTAAAAGAGCCAGCCTTTAGCTGCATCAGCAAGAGAGAAAGGGAATGCTCTTAACTTGATCTGCTCTTCAGAAATTCCTTGTGGCCTCATGGTGGAACAAACCACATGGAATTCCTTCAAATGCTTATGAGGATCTTCACCTGCAAGACCATGAAACTTTGGCAGCAAGTGTATCAATCCAGATTTCAATTCAAAAGCAGTATCAATTTCTGGATATTGGATCCCTAAAGGTTGGTAAGCAACATCAGGGGTGGCCAATTCCTTAAGAGTTCTGTCTTTAGGCTACATGTTATTGTTATTATTTCCAGCTCTATTAGCATTATCAGCTCTATTACCTTCATCAACAACAGGATCAACAATAGGAATAACAATAGGAGTTCTAGCTTCAGCCATGGTAGGATCTAAATTATCAACAGTCCTATGTGCTCTATTACGGGTATGCAAGGTTCTCTCTATTTCAGGGTCTACTTCAAGCAATACAAAGGGAGAAGACCTAGTCATACACCATGCAAACAAGTGGCTAAATGCCTAAACACACCACAATGCACAAAAACACAGAAAAACACACAAAACTGACAGAATTAAGCTAAAACCGAAACACACCAAAAACACAAAACAAAGGTAAAAAGACACCAAAATAGGACTAGAAAAGGTATCTAAACATTTTTTAAAATTTTTCTACCACCACAAGACGAAAGGTGGATGAAAATGGAACTCAAAAATCAAATAAAAAATCTTAAAAAAATGGAAAAGTGGTCAAAACAGTGGAATTTGGCTTAAAAAAAGTGGACCTCACGGCCATACGCTGTGACTGTTGTGAGTTAGGCCCTTTTCCTTCAACTGAGTAGTTTCAGGTCAATCGGAGCTAAAAATTTTGTTTTGAATAGTAGAACCAGAAATCACTAAATCAAGCCAAACTGAAGGAAAAACAAAGGGAAAATGGTCCAAATGGCCAGAATTCACTCAATCACAATATAAAACATCTAAGGACACTTCAAATCAAGAAAAACAATGGCCACTGGCCTCAAACAGAATGGATACTTGGCAAAAAAGTTAAGGAAAAAGTGGCCAAAACCTTAAAAAGAACAAAAACTCAAACACAAGGAAGGTGAATTAGGGGAAAGTTAAAAGTCAGTTTTACTACTAATACTACTGATTCAAAGATAGAACAATCCCCGGCAACGGCGCCAAAATTTGATGAGCTGCCGAGGCTCCTCAAATTAATTAAGTTTAAGGTCGGTTCCTAAGCTATTTGCAGCAAAGGGCAGCCCTAAGTCGAACCTAAGGATTGTTCTATTTGGTGAATCATATTGAGAAGCATATAAACAGGGGGGTTGTGTTTGTTTATGTGATTAACAAAAATTAATTGAAAGTGGTAAAGTTTGAGAGAAAGCAACCAATTCAAGTCTTAACTAATTCTGATTTTTATTCATCCTTGATTTCCAAGGATCCATTTAATTATTAATCATGTTCTTGGCCTTTAAAACATATCAAGAAGCCTGTCAATGTTCTATGGATGTCTACTAGTTAAGCAACCAGAATTCGGTTCAACAAGGGACTAAATGAATTAAGCAAACATTCAAGTCCAGTTTAACCAAAGTCCTGAATCCAGCCAAGGTAATTAATCCGTCCAAGCTTAAAACCATTAATTAACCATAAAATCCTCTTTTATCACATGTAAACAGAATATGAACACATGAATTATCCAATCCGAATTAAGCAATTCAAACAGAATATTTCAGAGGATTGAAAGAACTTGATTAACAACTAAAATGAATAACAACAACACATAATCTCAAAACCAATAATCAGAACAGCCAAAACCTAAATTGATTTGATGATTTAGCCCTCCATGAACAAGAAGAGCTGAGTTCTTACAAAATATCTAAGAGAAAACTTAGAGACTAAGGAAAGAGGAAAAGCTGTCTAAAAATATCTAATGACCTGATTCTGAATTTCGGCTGCCCCCTCTTGCTGATATAGACCTCCAAAATTACATGCACACCCAAATTGCCCTTAGGGCACACTTGTTCCCATGGGCCTTAGCTTCAATTGGGCTTTGGTTTGGGCCCATTTGGACTTGTCATGAGGAAGTTAGGCCCATTTAAGTGGCAAAAGTGTCTGGAACCGTCAGCTAAGTTGCACAGCAAATAAGACCATCTTCAACATAAAATATGGTGAACCGGTCTTCATATCAATTGAAGCTCTGTCTGTTAGATTTCCAATGGTACCAGTTTCAGGTCCATATGACATCTACAACTCAAGTTATGACCCAAATACTGCATGTAGGTCAGGATCCTGCGACAGCATGTCTTCTCTGGCTTCCAGGCTGCATATGACCTTCTGAACGTCCGAATTAGCTTTGGAGCCCTGAAAGAAAGTTGTAGACAATTCTCTCAGCTTTCCTACAAGGTATGACTCGGAATTTTTAGACATCCAGAACTCAAGATATGCACGAAACACAGAGACAGCATATAATGCTCAGTATTGCTGGAAATTGCAATTAAGCACAAATGGATCCAAAGTCATGAAATGAGGTCTAAGTCTATGCAATTCAGCCCAAAAGAGGTTTAAAAGACTAAGTATGAGGGATAACTATTATATAAAAAGTGTGTTCATCAGGAAGCAAGAGCAAAACGAGGATTTGAGAGGTGCAACTTGGACAGCAAATCGGTAGCTTCTCTACTGAGTTTTATTCTTCTTCCCTTTGAATTATGTCTAGATTTTACCCTACCATGTTCTTATCTTTTGCTGTGAGCTAATATCTTATTTAGGGCTATGATGTAGCCTAATTATAAACGGTTGTAGTTTCTTGTGAAATTAATTTGAGGTTTATATTTTTTATTTGAGTGTTTATCCCTATTCTTAATGCTTCTAATTAACTGGCCATTAATTAGTTGATTAGTTAATCACTTAGAGACTGAAAGGAGATTTGTGTGTCTAGTTCATTGAGATAAATATCACAGGTTGCATGTAGGATAGGAATATACTTCCATGACTTGTGTAGTCAATTTTGTATCTGATAGCCAATATTTGTATCGACACCATAGCAACTTTACCTGCTCGTGCATTGCACAAGCATGACACTAGATTAAAGTAAACTAGAAAAAGTAAAACTTATAAAAATCACGAAAAGTAAAAAGTAAACTTGGCAGCAGTAGGTGAGAAAATGATGCTTCAACTTCATGAATTGGATGAGTTTTTGCATCAAGCTTATGAGAGTTCAAAGCTCTACAAAGAAAAAATGAAGCGATGACATGACAAGAGGATTATCCCAAGGAATTTTGAATCGGGACAACAAGTGTTATTATACAACACAAGGTTGAAACTCTTTCCTAGGAAGTTGAAATCGAGGTGGTCAGGTCCCTTTTTTATCAAAAAAGTCTTCCCCTATGGAGCTATTGAAGTAGCTAGCATTCATTTAGGAATAAGCTTCAAGGTTAATGAAAAAAAGTTTAAGCGTTGTTGGGGAGATGGGGTTCAGCACCAAATCTCTCCAATGGTCCTTTCTGCACTAACATAACACCAGAGAGAGTTCAGCTTAGGACTATAAATTAAGTGCTTGTTGGAACGCAACCCAATATCTAGTGTTTTATTGTTTTCTTAAGTTTCTTTATGATTTATCTTGAATTGGTTTCTCTAAGTGTCTTAGTTAGTTTTTAGCTAAAAGAGGAGATTTATTTCCTATTTTTTCTGGTGTAGGTTTTGCTTGAGACACTTATGCAGATTCAAGTTCAGTATTCAAGCTTAGAATGAAGAACATGGATTGAAACACAGTTGTGCCCTACCCCATGTGCATCAGGCAAAGATCCCAAGAGAAGAACATGGCTAGTGACATGGTCGTGTCAATACTAGAGGAAGAACACGGCCAATGACATGGTCGTGTCTATACCTATGTGAACCATCCAGAAAGTCAAGGAGGAAAACACGAGCACACACGACCTTGGCAGCAAGCGTGTGGATGACAAAGAGAGTCCAGAAAGAACACGGCAAGTGACATGGCCGTGTCTATTCCCGTGTCGATTGACCAAAAGTGACCCACCTGAAGACACGGCCATGTCAATACCTAGGTAAGTATCCATGCATGTCATGTCACTAACACGGTCGCACACACGGCCGTGTCTTGCTCGTGTCACTTAAAAGGATTTTCTACACTCTACACACGGCCCAATACACAGGCATGTCACCCCCGTGTCACACCAACACCCCCACTGCCATGCACGTGTCAACTTCCCGTGTTTCTTACCCAAGCCTAACACCCCACAATATACGGCTGTGTCACTTAAAACCCTTTAAAATTCTGGTTCACGGGACACATTTCACTTAAAAAAATAACCCAATTTCTCTCATTCTCCTCTAAATCCCTAACTATTCCGGTACTCCCATACCCATTTCCGGCCAAACTCCTCTAAATTGAATAAGTGGCCCAAATGTAACAAATTAATAAAACATATGCCTAAAATGGGGTCACCAATTTAAAAAGAAAAAAGAAAAACAATTTACTCACACTAGGTTAGCACTCATAATCAGCCTGGCTACAAGTACATGATAAATGAAAATTTCAATATTGAAAAATTAGTTGAAGACTTTGATCTGAAAATATGGTTTCTACAGTTTGTATTTCTTTACATGTTTACCATTTGAGGAATGTGAGAAACAAATATTTTCATGTCATCATGTAGGAAACATGTAAAGAAAGTAAATAAGTATTTGGTCTGTGATAAAGGAAAAAACAATTGTCATTATTAAAGATGACTCATGATGCGAAAGATATACTAGATCCAAAAATACCAAGATTCGAGCCTGGGAATTAGCAAGAAATTTAAAATCAAGATTT